>JARYGA010004322.1:0-67721 GCA_030545235.1 Helianthus tuberosus | reverse complement strand
ACACCCAGAAGAAAATGATGTCTTTTATAGCCGATCAGATCGCGCGTATTGTTCCCAAGATTGTCACTGAAATTCAGGGATCAAACACTCCTCTCTCCTCTGTTGACTCGAAAGCAGTCCAACCTAAGCCTGTGAGCTTCAACTACAAACACTTTGTCTCCTGCAATCCTAATCCTTTCACGGGCAGCGACGGGGTGACTGCAATGCTGGAATGGTTCGACAACATCAAAGTTACTTTCATCAACAGTGAGTGCCCTGAGCATCTTAAGACTAGGAGTGCTACTGGTGTTTTCCAAGGCAGAGCTTTGGAATGGTGGACCAATGAGAGAAACATCCGCTCCAATGATGAAGCCTATGCTTTACCATGGGCCGAGGTTAAGGAACTGATGATGCTCGAATTCTGCCCTCCTCATGAGCAGCAGAAGCTCGAGGACGAATTTTGGCATCTGAAACAAGTTGGTGATGACAATCTGGCCTATACCACCCATTTTAAGCAACTCAACATGTCACACCCTGATATTTCCACGTATTACTGGTGGGCCCGGTGGGGAGTATCGTGACGTGGTTGGTAACGTTACAGTCAAACAACACAATATTTAAATGCACAGTGGAAGCAAAAGATAGATATATTTCAAATTTAATAAATCGAAATATCAAGTATCACAACAGTTGAAAATAATCCACAGGTGGATCAAAAATAAATAGGAAACATTGTTCAACAGTTTTGACATCCAAGCTTGCGAGACTTATTGTGGACGCTAGGAGAAAGGCAGCCAAGTTCGCGTAGTACCTGCACTTAATCTTTTTGGGAAAATACATCAGTTTACACTGGTAAATACAGTCAACTGACTCATTTTAAAAATGATTAAAAAAATTGATTTGGATGCACGTGGCACAAACATTTTATAACTTGGGATAATTATTTATATATAATCTTGTAAAAGAATTACATGTTCCTTATGCGTTCAGTAGCCCGATCCGTAGACCGGGTTAAAGATCAATAGACACACCACATTATTTATTTTGGCACAGACGGGTGTACGCCTACACCCCGTGCTTAGGTCATGGCCATCTCGTAAGATGATGCCAAGGATATCCGGGACAGGGTCATTAACCCCCCAAAGGCTTTAAGCAAACAAAACATTTCAAAACGGAGCATATCAATGATTTAACCTTTATTCGATTAAAGATTCAATGCTCGACCAAGCGGTATTTTATATACCATACCCCAAGCCCGTATAGGGAAAAAAAGTTAAAAGTATTTACCTTTGCAAAGTAATAATCACAATAAGCAAGTGCGTGTAGCTTTTACCGGGTCTCCTATTCTGGAACGAAGGTTTATAATAACCTATTAGAATCCTAACGGGTCTTTAATTAAGCCTAAACTTAGACCGGTTAGTTTTAACAAAGATACGGTTCAAACGCACGATTAAGCGAAGACCGGAATAGAATGTGATTTAGACCCGACAAGTTTGAAGACTTGTTTAATATGGGTAATCTATACACATTCTGGATTTTGAGATAAAAACGATAAGGTTTGACCCGTTTCGGCTAATTTATGCAAACTAGTTACATAAACCGAACCGAACGCGCAAGAGGCGTAACGGGTAACCATAAGAGTCATTTACAGGTTTCCAAAGTTAATATGCCTTAAATATGTTGTGATATCAGTAGGATATCTTCCATTATGCCCAAAACGAATTTTATCTCAATATAAGCCCCGTAGGGGTATTTTGGTCATTTTAAGGATTATAAAAGAGATTATTTAAAATTATGAGATTCGGGTCTGAATACATCACTAAAATAACTTATTTTAATAGGTCATATCAGTTGTGATAGGTCTTGTATGACAAAAATGGGTTTAAGCATAAACTATGTGTTTAATACGTTTAAAAGCCATTTTAAGCGATTTCCGGGTTATACAGGAAATCTGAGTTTTCTGATCAGGTTAATAAGTTCAAAATACTTCATTTATTAAATAAAATCAGTAACAACTGGATTGGCATCAAAATACTTTGTAGAACTCATTTTATAACAAAAAAGGGTATATTCGGTATTTACCGAATTAATGCCATAACCTTAGGTTTTGAGCAGGTTAAAAATAATTAAAAATCTTTAAAAATCCCAAAATATTATATTACATCAGTGGGTAAAAGGTTTGGTGTCAAAAATTGGGTTTAGATAGGCTTTATGCTAATGACGCCGTTTAATTACTAAAAGGCGTTCTAATTACGCTAATGAGCATAACTCCTAATCTAGACCTCCAACTGATGTGAAATTTTAGGGACATGTTTATAAATCAGTAACAAAGATTATTGTCCTTTCATATTTCCAAAATTCTCGTTTTATGATCATAAGGGCATATTGGTCAACATTAGGCAATTAACGAAAATGTGTAAACGAATGGGGTAACCAATGAACCAACCACAGAGGGTTATACCCACATGTAAAATGGTCCTAAGGAAGCTCTAAGGCATCTCCAAATCATACTAAATCGGGTCAGAACTGAAGTCAAAGCAAAAGTCAAAGTTTTGCGAGTTTCGGTTCCGAACCGGGTCAAAACAGAAAATTGTCGGGTCGAACATGTTTAGACATGTTCTTACATTTATTTCTAAGTTATATGAGTGATAAAATAGGTTACATGCCTTCTACATTGTTAATTATGCGTTAATTCGAAGATTAGCATTCTGTTGACTTTTTCTAATCAACTTTGACCCGACATTTGATCTAGTTAGATTGGGAATCAGAGGGTGCCTTTTAAGGGTTTAATGCCCATATAATTACCAACTTATAACAACTTTTAATTCGACTAATCACTGGACCATTAATGATTAATCGCTAAGTCAAACGGTAATTACGACGGTTTGACTTTTTAGCTAAAACAAAGTAAAAACTCAATTAAGGAAGGTCAAGGGTACTTACCAAGGACCTATGCACGATTAGGGATGACTTGGGTCTGCTCTTATGCTCCAGGAAGCTCCACAAATGCAGATGGAAGGTGTGAGCACAATGTTGCAACATATGGCCCTTTATATAGTGCTTTAATCTCTTTAGATCATTGACAAACAAGTCTACCACTGATCATGGATCATCCACAACTGTCCCTAGGGTCTAAAAAGCATGTAGGAGTCGCCCATGGAAGAGGAAAATCGTTTTTAAGTCGGTTACAAGGCTGAACAGGATGCTGCCTGTTATTTCTGTATCTGGGGACCGCACGCGGCCCGCGTAAGTTCTTGGCAAGGCTTACGCGGCCGCCTAAGACCTGTTTTCAGGTTAAAAACTTTTTAGCTTTTGCAACTTGGCTCTTGGTCCTTCGAAAGGTCAATCTTCCTTTATTCCTTGCATTTTGAGCCCCTCAAATTGACTTATAAGGGCTTCAAGACTTATACCCACTTTGTTAAGTCCTTGGTCACTTTGTTATTACCCGAAAAGTCATAATTTTCAACGTTGACGCTTTAACCCCTTGTATACGAATTTGATCATAACTTTCTCATACGATAACGAAACTTTATGAAATTTTTATCATGTATCCTAGTGAGCATAATTAATCGTTACAAAGCTTCGGGTTTGCTAAAAGGTCACTCAGAGGTATACTTTAAACATGTTGACACATTTAACCCCTGTAGTTTGTAATATCTCACTTTCTTTCATATTTAGCTTCGTATGATCCATGATTTATTCGTTTGGAGGTATAAACATTATGTAGGGTTATTGTAAAGTATATTTACCCATTGTTGACATTTTGAACCCTTATATTCACATACTTTCCATGTTTGTCAACTTTAGTCCCTCTAGAGTATTCTTTCACACGTTCAAGCTTATGACACGTGTCAATACATTATTGGCGTGAATTTTTCGAGGTGTTACATCCTCACCCCCTTAAAAGAAATCTCGACCTCGAGATTTACTGAAACAAATGAGGGTACTTTTCTTTCATTGTGGACTCCACCTCCCACGTATACTCGGGACCTCTACGGGCATCCCATTTTACCTTTACAATAGGCACATGCTTCCTTCGAAGCTTCTTAACCTGTCGATCCTCGGTCGACATAGGTTTTTCGAAAAACTTCAAGTTCTCTTCTATGTGCACATCTGTATGTGGTTTAACTAGTGATTCGTCAGCGAAACACTTCTTCAGATTGCAGATGTGGAATACATTATGAATACCACTGAGCTCTTCAGGTAAGTTTAATTTATAAGCAACTGATCCGACACGTTCGATGACTTCGAATGGTCCTATGTACCTTGGGCTTAACTTTCCTTTCTTGCCAAATCGCATCACTCCCTTCCAGGGTGATACTTTAAGCAGTACTTTGTCACCTACCTCGAAGTTAAAAGGTTTACGCTTTAAATCTGCGTAGCTTTTCTGCCTATCCCGGGCAGCTTTCAGACGGTCTCGAATCTGGACAATCTTGTCTGTCATTTCAAAGACTATTTTAGGTCCTGACAATTGGACATCTCCAACTTCTTCCCAACAAACGGGCGTTCTGCACTTTCTACTGTACAAGGCCTCGAAAGGTGCAGCCTTAATGCTGGTATGGTAGCTATTGTTATACGAGAACTCGATCAATGGCAGGTGGTTATCCCAACTACCACCTAAGTCAATCACACATGCACGAAGCATGTCTTCCAAGGTTTGGATTGTACGCTCACTCTGCCCGTCCGTCTGAGGATGGTAAGCCGTACTGAAATTTAAGCGCGTGCCCAAAGATTGTTGGAAACTTTTCCAAAAATGTGATGTGTATCTAGTATCTCTGTCAGAGATAATAGACACAGGTACGCCATGTAGAGCTACTATCTTATCTACGTACAATTGGGCTAACATGTCGGAGCTATAGGTCTCCTTAATGGGTAGGAAATGTGCTGACTTAGTTAGTCTGTCTACGATCACCCATATAGTATCATTTCCTTTCCTTGTCTTAGGTAACTTGGTGATAAAATCCATTATCACCATTTCCCACTTCCACGTGGGAAGTTCAGGCTGTTGCAGCAAACCTGACGGCTTCTGATGTTCAGCTTTGACTTGCGCACATGTCAAACATTTAGCTACATAGGCAGCTACAGACTTTTTCAAGCCTATCCACCAATAGTTTGCCTTTAGATCCTGGTACATCTTATCAGCTCCAGGATGAACGGAATATTTAGAACTATAGGCTTCCTGGAGGATAACATCCCGAAGTCCCCCATAAACTGGAACCCATATTCGTCCATTCAATCTCAGAATTCCGTCCTTGCCCTGAGATAACTGTTCTTCAGTTACTCCTAGCTTTTCATTAGGAAAGTTAGCTTCCAACACAGCTTCCTTCTGTGCAGCTAACAACCTTTCGTTCAAACTGTTCTTTATCTCAATGCTCTTGGCATTGATTCTAATTAGCTTCACTCTTTCTTTGCGACTCAAGGCATCGGCGACTACATTTGCCTTGCCAGGATGGTATCTGATTTCACAATCATAATCATTCAGAGTTTCCATCCAACGTCGTTGCCTCATGTTTAGGTCCTTCTGGTTAAACAGGTGTTGAAGGCTCTTGTGATCAGAATAGATCACACACTTGATTCCATACAAGTAGTGCCTCCAAAGTTTTAGTGCAAATACAACGGCACCCAACTCCAAGTCATGGGAAGTGTAATTCTTTTCATGCACCTTTAACTGTCATGAAGCATAGGCAATAACTTTGCCTTTTTGCATAAGCACACATCCCATTCCGGTGTGTGATGCATCATAATATACCACAAACTCTTCTATTCCATCAGGCAATGTCAACACAGGTGCATTGCTTAGCTTCTACTTAAGGATATCAAAGGATTCTTGTTGCTTTGGTCCCCAGTCGAACTTAATCTTCTTCATAGTCAACGAAGTTAGGGGTGCAGCAATCCTTGAAAAATTTTCAATAAAGCGCCTGTAGTATCCTGCCAATCCCAAGAAACTGCGAATCTCAGTGGGCGTTTTCGGCTCTTGCCAGTTCATAACAACTTCAACCTTAGCGGGATCTACTTGGATTCCGCGTTCGCTAACCATATGTCCGAGAAATTGGACTTCACGAAGCCAAAATTCACATTTAGAGAATTTGGCATAGAGCTTCTCCTGCTGAAGTAGTGAAAGAATACATCGAAGATGTTTCTCATGGTTTGCCTGATTCTTGGAATAAATCAGAATGTCGTCAATGAAGACGATAACAAATTTGTCCAAGTACGGCTTGCAGACACGGTTCATGAGATCCATGAATGCCGCTGGTGCATTAGTGAGCCCAAAAGGCATCACTAGGAACTCGTAATGACCATAACGAGTCCTAAGTGCAGTCTTGTGCACGTCTTCATCTCTAACCTTCAGTTGGTGATTGCCTGACCTTAAGTCAATCTTGGAAAAGTAACTTGCCCCTTGCATTTTATCGAACAGATCGTCGATCCTGGGCAATGGATACCTATTCTTGATAGTGACCTTATTAAGCTCTCGGTAATCGATGCACAGACGCATCGATCCATCCTTCTTCTTGACAAATAAGATTGGTGCTCCCCAAGGAGACGAACTAGGTCTAATGAAACCCTTGGCTAGCAATTCATCTAGTTGTGTTCTCAATTCCTTCATCTCTGTTGGTGCCAACCTGTAAGGTGCCCTAGCAACAGGTGCTGCTCCAGGGATGATGTCTATTCTGAATTCTACTTGTCTATCTGGTGGTAAACCAGGTAGTTCTTCAGGAAAAACTTCTGGGTATTCAGAAATGACTGGGATGTCTTCCATCTTAGGTTTCGGTTCATCAATAGTCACTTGTGCCATGTAGATGACACAACCCTTCTTCAAACACTTAGAGGCCTTGAGCATAGTCACTTGCTCAGGCAGTCCATACCGGCTATCTCCCTGAATGGTAAGTGATTCACCAGACGGAGTCTTGATCACCACCTGCTTCTTATTGCAGACAATCTGGGCCTGGTTATGAGATAACCAGTCCATACCCAAAACTATGTCGAAACCGGCTAACTTCAAAGGAAGTAGGGACAAAGGAAAAGAGTGGTTCTTAATGGATATGAAACATCCATCTAATATGGTTGAGGCGGTTTCTAAGGTGCCATCTGCTAATTCCACCTCATACTTCACACTTAAGGTCTTAACGGGTAAGTTCAGCAATTTACAAAACTTATTATCTACGAATGACTTATCAGCGCCTGAATAAAAAAGTACTCTTGCATAGATATTATTTATGAGGAAGGTACTTGTGATCACATTATCGTCCTGCACAGCTTCCTTTGGATCCATCCTGAAGACCCTTGCATTGGTCTTCTTTCCTTCATCGGCTTTCTTTGCATATTTTGGGCAATTTGTCTTAATGTGCCCTTTTTCGTTGCAACTGTACACGTTGCATCCTTCAGTTTCTTGCACTCTAGGGTCTTAGGCTCCGAAGATTTGCAAATCCCACAAGGCCTCGGCTGAGATTGGGATTTTGAGTCAAGTCTGCACCTCCTAAAGTGGTGCTTTTGACAAATCTTACACTTGGGCTTATCTCTAGACTGATGCCTATCCTTCTTAGAATCAGACCCCTTCTTGTGGTCATTGTTTCCCCGGTGCTTCTTGTCTGACCTTCGTGAATTGTTATCTTCACTCTTCCTTTTCTCGGCATCCGTGTTCCTCAGCGATCTCAGCCTTACCGCGTCCAATGTGAGGGACAAAGATATATCAGCTATAGATCTGAAGGTAGATGGCCGAGAGGCTTTTACACTTGCCTTGATCTTTGGGGCTAAAACCCCAATGAAACGAGCTATTCTTTTGGGTTCCGGGGTCACTAGATATGGAACAAATCTTGACATTGTATTAAAGCTCGTAAGGTAAGCTTGGCAATCTAGGTTTTTCATCACTAATGATAGAAAATCCGACTCAATCTTTTCGAGCTCATGCTGAGGACAGTAGTTCTCTTTGATGAGAGCAACAAATTGTTCCCATGTCGAATTGTACAGTGGGATTTTCCCAGTAGCTTGAACCAACGATCTCCACCAGGCTAAGGCCTCACCTTTGAACGATTGAGACGCAAACTTTACCACATCTCTCTCAGCGCACCCGCTGATGTCAACCACGGTGTCCATCTCATCCAACCATGTCATACAGTCTATAGCTCCTTTTTCCCCAGTGAAATCCCTGGGTTTACAGGAAACGATATACTTGTAGGAGCAACCCTTATCACGGGGTCCTTGATTCAATACAATCTTTTGAGATGGAGCGCTTTGCTGATTTGTGGATTGACGATCGTCATCGTCTTTCTTGGGCTCTTCCTTCTTGGAGGGTGGCTTGTTGTGAGCCTTAGAATGAGTCTTAGGTTTTGAGTGCGGTGCAGATAGGGTCCTACTTCGAGTCCCGCTATACTCATTATACTGCCGCTCTATTGCTTTTGTAACAGCGTTGTCTATTAACGCTTGCAGTTCAGCACCCGCTATATTAATCCGGGCATCATTCTGATTCTCCCTTGGGTGACTATTCATCCGAGTTAGCCATTATATCTTGAACTGTTACATAAGATATTGACAAAAAATTATTTGGGAGTTTATTATGGAATTGTCTTTTATGGCAATTCATTAACTATGGTAAACATAGACCACATTTGGTTAATTTGTTAATCATAATTTATTTAGGATTTTTACTATAATTTATCCTAATTATAAAACAATAACAGTTTTATTAGTAGCACAAAAGGCTTAGTCACAGGGACATTTTAAATTATAAACCATGATTTCATAGAATCAGGGCATGAAGGTTTGAACATAGTTCATTACCTTTCTCTGACAGGGAGTCGTAGACTACTACTGTCTTTTGTCCTATATGACAATGAGTAAGGCCCGTAGGCACTACATCACCAATGGATGTATAATATATGGCCATCTTAATTGATGAGTTAAACCTATGATTTATATATCATCAGGTTAGGATAAGGATCTTTTGAAGAATCCTTAAATAAGAATGACGTGTGTGATTTTTAACGAATCACATCTGCCAGGAGCGTTAACATGTTTTCAGATGTTAACAGGGATTTGAATCTTTTAACAGGTCTTACCATCTTGGCCGAGTCTTATAATGACATGTAGGCTAGGCTATACCTTTGAGATTCTAATTTAATATTTAAATAGGCATATATATTTTTTTTAAAAAGAATGATTTTTGATTTATTTATTTCATGTATAATATAGTTATGCATATAATTACAAAAATGAAATTTATAAACTTAACATTCCATTAACATTAAAAATGGTACACTTTTGCCCTAAATGGGACTTTTACATAAATAACTTGCCCACACAGGGGCTTAACCAAACAAACATACCCACGCAGGGGTCAACAGAAAGACATGCCCACGCTGGGGCAGAATACAAGAAGTCATACCCACGCAGGGGCTAATGAAGGATAAGTCCACGTAGGGACTATGTACATAACTAAATGTCCACGCAGGGACTTGATTAAATAGGGAAATACAACAATACATGTAGGGATTTAATGATCCCTCTTCTTCTTCCCCTTTAGCAAGCTTGCCAGGCCTTTGAGGAATCCCCTGTTGTTCCCGCGTTCTTCCTGAAAGTCTCGCTCTACCCTGCTTAGCCTTTGCAGGATTTCCTCCTGTTCTGGTGGCGAGAATCGTGGCGGTTGTGGCTGGTGCTGCAACGGAGGTTGAGCAGGTACTTGGTAGCCATGAGTTGGGTATCCAACTCCCCATGGGGCTCCATATGGCCCTTCTGGGTGGAGGGCATTGTAGTTCGCTGCTACAAGGTACGGGTCGGCTTCAGCGTAGTTGTAGGTTGTGTGAGTCGGCTGCTCAAACGGATTGTACCTTGTTGATCCAGTATACATAGGAATTGGGTTACCCATTCCCGGTGGTGGTGGCGCAACTTGTGCAGAATTCACCTCTGCAGCTGGGTTTGAAGGCCCACCCATTTGTGGGTCCTCTTACAGTGGCGGGTAGTGGCTGCCACTTGAGTGATGGGGGGCGCTGAAGTGAAAATCCCCTCCTCGCACGGATATTCGCGCGCCTGATCTCCTACGCCTTGGCGGTTCCGGAGGTGCTTGATGAACTGGCGGCGGTGGAGGCGGTGGCGTGACTGCCACGTATCGTGAATCCTCGGAGGGATCTTGCTGCTGCTGGTGGTTATGAGGGGGCGTGAAATACCACTCATGCTGGTTAAACCTTGCATGATAACTGTCTAGGCCACGGTAAGGTGACCCGTGAAAGGATGAACCGTCAGAGACTTCAATAGGATGGTTGGGGGTCCCGGTTGCAGGCTCCATAGGGTCGATGTCCTCATCCATATCCATGGCGTGATCACCGGAAAAGTGATCCTCCGGTCCCAATGGGTTAAAACCCACTGGGTCTTGTATATAGTTCGCCGGTTTAAACCGGCCTTGAAATATAGGAATGGGGTCGCCGAAGCAATGGTGCGAAAGGGATCGCTGGAGAGGTATATATGAAGGCTGCGGGTTGTTGGGCTCACTTTCGGACTGAGGTCCAAAAGAGTGACGATAAGGAGGCGTTGAGCTATGCGAGATAGATCGTCTGGCGGGCTTAAAAAGTTTCCTCCTGTTCCCTTACGGTTCGGCACTCATTGTATTAGAAGGAGTTCGCCGGTGCGAAGGTCCGGCTTCGTGATCGTTGGGGGCGGTGATCGGCCCCTTGCCTCTTCCTCCTCTCCTAAATCTTGGTGGCATATTTCCTGTCAACACATATAAAAGATACAACAAAATATAAAGGACAAAGTTAAAAATAAAACAAAACAGAATTTGGATTATTCCAATGTTCTTTGTCTAGACTCGAAAATTTAGGAATGTGCAATTGTGTCATTGAGATTAAACACAAAAGGCTAGTGTTTAATTCACTCAATGTTGGCTCTGATACCAACCTGTCACACCCCGATATTTCCACGTATTACCGGTGGGCCCGATGGGGAGTATCGTGACGTGGTTGGTAACGTTACAATTAAACAACACAATATTTAAATGCACAGCGGAAGCAAAAGATAGATATATTTCAACTTTAATAAATCGTAATATCAAGTATCACAACAGTTGAAAATAATCCATAGGTGGATCAAAAATAAATAGGAAACATTGTTCAACAGTTTTGACATCCAAGCTTGCGAGACTTATTGTGGACGCTAGGAGAAACGCAACCTAGTTCGCGTAGTACCTGCACTTAATCTTTTTGGGAAAATATGTCAGTTTACACTGGTAAATACAATCAACTGACTCATTTTAAAAATGATTAAAAAAATTGATTTGGATGCACGTGGCACAAACATTTTATAACTTGGGATAATTATTTATATATAATCTTGTAAAAGAATTACATGTTCCTTATGTGTTCAGTAGCCCGATCCGTAGACCGGGTTAAAGATCAATAGACACACCACATTATTTATTTTGGCACTGACGGGTGTACGCCTACACCCCGTGCTTAGGTCGTGGCCATCTCGTAAGATGATGCCAAGGATATCCGGGACATGGTCATTAACCCCCAAAGGCTTTAAGCAAACAAAACATTTCAAAACGGAGCATATCAATGATTTAACCTCTATTCGATTAAAGATTCAATGCCCGACCAAGCGGTATTTTATATACCATACCCCAAGCCCGTATAGGGAAAATAAGTTAAAAGTATTTACCTTTGCAAAGTAATAATCACAATAAGCAAGTGCGTGTAGCTTTTACCGGGTCTCCTATTCTGGAACGAAGGTTTATAATAACCTATTAGAATCCTAACGGGTCTTTAATTAAGCCTAAACTTAGACCGGTTAGTTTTAACAAAGATACGGTTCAAACGCACGATTAAGCGAAGACCGGAATAGAATGTGATTTAGACCCGAAAAGTTTGAAGACTTGTTTAATATGGGTAATCTATACACATTCTGGATTTTGAGATAAAAACGATAAGGTTTGACCCGTTTCGGCTAATTTATGCAAACTAGTTACATAAACCGAACCGAACGCGCAAGAGGCGTAACGGGTAACCATAAGAGTCATTTACAGGTTTCCTAAGTTAATATGCCTTAAATATGTTGTGATATCAGTAGGATATCTTCCATTATGCCCAAAACGAATTTTATCTCAATATAAGCCCCGTAGGGGTATTTTGGTCATTTTAAGGATTATAAAAGAGATTATTTAAAATTATGAGATTCGGGTCTGAATAAATCAGTAAAATAACTTATTTTAATAGGTCATATCAGTTGTGATAGGTCTTGTATGACAAAAATGGTTTTAAGCATAAACTATGTGTTTAATACGCTTAAAAGCCATTTTAAGCAATTTCCGGGTTATACAGGAAATCTGAGTTTTCTGATTAGGTTAATAAGTTCAAAATAGTTCATTTATTAAATAAAATCAGTAGCAACTGGATTGGCGTCAAAATACTTTGTAGAACTCGTTTTATAACCAAAAAGGGTATATTCGGTATTTACCGAATTAATGCCATAACCTTAGGTTATGAGCAGGTTAAAAATAATTAAAAATCTTTAAAAATCCCAAAATATTATATTACATCAGTGGGTAAAAGGTTTGGTGTGAAAAATTGGGTTTAGATAGGCTTTATGCTAATGACGCCGTTTAATTACCTAAAGGCGTTCTAATTACGCTAATGAGCATAACTCCTAATCTAGACCTCCAACTGATGTGAAATTTTAGGGACATGTTTATAAATCAGTAACAAAGATTATTGTCCTTTCATATTTCCAAAATTCTTGTTTTATGATCATAAGGGCATATTGGTCAACATTAGGCAATTAACGGAAATGTGTAAACGAATGGGGTAACCAATGAACCAACCACAGAGGGTTATGCCCACATGTAACTTGGTCCTAAGGAAGCTCAAAGGCATCTCCAAATCATACTAAATCGGGTCAAAACTGAAGTCAAAGCAAAAGTCAAAGTTTTGCGACTTTCGGTTCCGAACCGGGTCAAAACAGAAAATTGTCGGGTCGAACATGTTTATACATGTTCTTACATTTATTTCTAAGTTATATGAGTGATAAAATAGGTTACATGCCTTCTGCATTGTTAATTATGCGTTAATTCGAAGATTAGCATTCCGTTGACTTTTTCTAATCAACTTTGACCCGACATTTGATCTAGTTAGAGTGGGAATAAGAGGGTGCCCTTTTAAGGGTTTAATGCCCACATAATTACCAACTTATAACAACTTTCAATTCGACTAATCACTGGACCATTAATGATTAATCGCTAAGTCAAACGATAATTACGACGGTTTGACTTTTAAGTTAAAACAAAGTAAAAACTCAATTAAGGAAGGTCAAGGGTACTTACCAAGGACCTATGCACGATTAGGGTTGACTTGGGTCTGCTCTTATGCTCCAGGAAGCTCCACAAATGCAGATGGAAGGTATGGGCACAATGTTGCAACATATGGCCCTTTATATAGTGCTTTAATCTCTTTAGATCATTGACAAACAAGTCTACCACTAATCTCTACGCTTTGATCCTATTTGATACTGGTGCAGACAAAAGCTTTGTGCCTGTTGAATTTGAATCTTTGTTAAACTGTGCACGCTCTAAACTACCTAAGTCGTTCTCAGTCGAGATTGCCGATGGTAAGTCTATCTTAGTCGATTCTATTCTCCGGGACTGTCTCCTGACTCTTAACGATCACGTTTTCACTATTGACCTCATACCCATGCAATTGGGTAGCTTCGATATCATAGTAGGCATGGATTGGTTGCGTAAGAACCATGCTGAAATTGCTTGTCATAAGAAGTACGTTTGTTTACCTCTCCCATTTGGTGATACTTTACACGTCTATGGAGACCGACCTTCTAGAGGAATGAAACTGATGTCATGCACTCAAGAGAATAAATGCTTACGTAAACAGTACTTTGCCTTTGTAGCGCTATAGGAGTAACGCACCGCCCTAGAGACTTGGGGTATTGTTAAGTTTGATTCTTTTACCTCCTCTTCGTGGCGACGATGTAGGAAAGGCATAGTTAACGCGTTGGAAACTTAGGTTAACATATTGATTACGTTAGCTTAGCATGTTGAAACTTGTAATATGTTATTCATGTTGGATATGAGGAAATCACATTTAAACTATCTATGCTATGTATTAAACTTGTATACCTGCCAACAATTTTTGTTGATTTTATTTTAATACATGTTGCAGGTTGATAGTCGTAGTGAATCAAGAATCAAGTTAGGGTGACTTAGATACACACCTTAGAAAAACAATATTTTGGACGATGTTTAAATTTTGTGATCTTTGATACAATTTTGACAATGTTTTGAGTTGTATGACAATTTAGTTATCATTATGAAATTTTGATTAATCTATATTGAAACAAGTAGCGTTATGATGCTTTGAGCGATTTATTCGTCCCGCCCTGATGTTTCCGCCATCGGTTGGGGTGTGACATCAGGTTTCCATGCAGCCGTGTGAGCTGAACATGCTTTCTTTTCACCAAGTCTACATCCAAATCTCATCCAAATCCCTTCAAACTCATTTAAATCGCTTGGGATTCATACCTTAACATATTTAAGCCATAATCCATAACCCAAATTTACAATTTTTATGTTTCGCGCACTCGTTATCCGGTTTGCGAATATGTTTATTCTACCCGTTATGAGGTTTAAGCACTTAAGCTTAAATCATCCGTATACTTTTCGTACCCTCTATTTTCACACTAAGACTTTCATTTATCCGTCACCACAATTTCATTTGTGATGTGTTATTAGAGGAAAACTGTTATATTTCGTCTTTACCCTCAAGTTTGACGTTTTACAAAAACGACCCATTAAGAGACATTAACCAAAAAGTCTACGCCTCCCATTTTTATGTTGCTAAAAGACTAACCCAAATATGGGATTCGTTATTATCTATTTTATTTACCCTTAGGTGTAATTTACTCGATTTATCATTTGGGGACGTTTAAGTCAAATATTCACATTGTGGACATATTCTTGTCTCTATAGCCGTTGTACCAAAGATACTAGACCTACCTTACTTAGAGTGGTCTAATATCCACCCTTGACTCAACCAAGTCTAGTCGGATCATAAGTCCTCACCGAGAGCCTAATCCATTTTACATACCTGGCACGGTTCAAAGCCTTGACCCGTTTTCAATACCTTGCAAATTCTTTTCACTAGTCACGTCAATACGTGCCCTTAATATAAGCCTACCTGTAAGTATTACACTTAACAATAACATGCGTTAAGCATCACCATTTGACCTGAATGACCCGTTTGAGTTTTTAACCATCATTGGTTTATTCTTTAGACAGTCACACAAGTGATATACTTGCGATTTCGCTTATTTGACCCATTATGACTTACGTCATAGGGTCTCCTTTTTACACTCATTAGTTTAATCATTAACATATGATTACTTGCCGTCGAGCCATTTTGGTTCGCGTCAGCAAGTGGTTTATATCAAAAACATATTTTTCTCCCTCGAGCCATTTCGGTTCGCGTCAGCAAGTATTTATGTCAAAACAACATATTTTTACTCGTTTGACACATTTCGGTTCACGTCAGCAACTATTAATATCAAAAACTCATTTTTACTTGTTTGACCCGTTTCGGTTCGCGTCAGCAATTATTTATCAACAAAACTCATTTTTACTTGTTTGACCCGTTTCGGTTCGCGTCAGCAAGTATTTCTCATCAAAACTCATTTCTACTTGTTTGACCCATGTTGGTTCACATCAGCAAGTATTTATCAACAAAACTCATTTTTACTTGTTTGACCCGTTTCAGTCCGCGACAAGTATTTATCATCAAAACTCATTTTTACTTGTTTGACCCATTTCGGTTCGCGTAAGCAAGTATTTATCATCAAAACTTAGATTTTATTATAAGGGAGTAAGTTTACTTACTTTGCATCCGATCATGCTTTCTCGCGTCTTTAACCCGCTTGACCAATTTCTTCCAAGCTCTTACCTAGCTTGTCAAGAGTCAAACTATAACATCATGTCCATAAGATTGTTAGATTAGTCATAATGTCCCATTACCATTCCTCTTACGAAAAATTATAACATATTTCTCATTCAATTCCACTTGTCCTTTGAAAAATTTAAATGCACTAACAAGTTCATAAAACTCATTTAGGCATTTTATCATATACTTGGTGGGCATCATTTTTAGGCTACCATTTAAGCTAAATTTCTCAACCAAAACCACCACATTTCATGAAATATAATAAGTTTATATACATATGAACATCAAGTCAACATAAACTTTCAATTATCACATGCTAACTTATCCTTTTTACAACTAGTCATTGGTTCATCTTTCATGTCAAAAACCCATCTCATAACGCGTATGAACATCTAATCAAACCTCAAAATGTTCAAGTAATTTACACATACAAGCAAATATGGTGATTATAAACATCAAATTTCATTATATCATAAAAACCCACTTCATGACATATATGAACACTTGACTCTTTAAATTATTCAAAACTTTACATATGTAAGCAAGTATGATGATTGTGAACATCAATTCATCATATGATCATAACCATTTTCATACCACATTTGAATGATGTGTTGTAAAACACATACATTTATCTTATGTAAATTGTATTATTTTAAATAGTTTTAGAGTAGTGTTTAGCCTTTATTTGATTAGATTGTTTATTACAGGTCCTGACGTGAAAAAGAATAATAAATGAGCTTAAACAGATAAATAAATGAAGAATAGAGAGTGTGAAAAAAACTTGAGAGATTAAAGTGCATAAAGTTGAAAGCTATTTAAAAATAATTCACAAAAGATGAGGGACTAATGTTGCCAAATAGTTGAAAGTATAAATTAATTCCTAAGTTTCAAAAAGATAAAGCAAATTTACGTTGACTAGGAATTTAGATTTTGCAGTTTATTTATGTTGAAAGAATCATGTCACTTTGTTTTCAGATTATAGGCGCATCATGGACCTGGTCCACTTCGTTGTTCTCTTATTTTTGGTGATATGTTGGACGAGCCCAAGTTAGGAGAGATGATATAGTTGGACGTGACTTTGGAAAAGATATACACAACATTAATTGAGAAAATAATGTTTGGGCGACAGAGACAAGCCCAAGAGATCGAGAAGTGGGTATTGGGCCATTTGAAATTAATTACCCTAGTCCACCAATTTTCAACTTATACATTTTCAAGTTTTGATGACGTCATGGGAATAGTTTTGTTAGGAGGTTCGCCACTTTTGGCGGCCACTTAGACTTTTGTTTTTGTTTTTTTTTTTTTTTTTCATATAATGGTTATTTATAGGTGATGCCAAATTACAATTTTATCCCAGGTGTAAAATTACGATTTCGCCCTCGATTCAAAATAAAATTTTGCTTTTGCCCCTTGTTTAAATTTACGATTTTGCCCTCAGTTAAAAAATACAATTTTGCCTCAAGTTCAAAATAAAATTATGGTTTTGCCCTCAGCTAGAGTCCTGCCAAATTACGATTTGGTTCCCAGTTTAAAATTATGATTTTGCCCGCAGCTAAAATATTACGATTTTGCCCCCATTTCAAAATAAAAAAAATGGTTTTGCCCTCAGTTCAAAATATTATTTTACCTCCATTTTAAAATTACGATTTTACCTCCGCTAAAAGTTGCAATCTTGCCATTGTTTTTTTTCCTTTGGCAAAACCATGGTAGTGTTTTATTTTACTTTGTTGACTTAATTTTGTTTTTATTCATGCCAAACAGCTGCCTAGCACTCGCTAATTGGTCCTCACAAATTATTGTTTTGCCCCCAAGCAAGCTCAGAACGACAATGAAGTAGTTAATGGTACGTTTCTCGTTAATAATCTCTACGCTTTGATCCTATTTGATACTGGTGCAGACAAAAGCTTTGTGTCTGTTGAATTTGAATCTTTGTTAAACTGTGCACGCTCTAAACTAGACCTACCTTACTTAGAGTGGTCTAATATCCACCCTTGACTCAACCGAGTCTAGTCGGATCATAAGTCCTCACCGAGAGCCTAATCCATTTTACATACCTGGCGCGGTTCAAAGCCTTGACCCGTTTTCAATACCTTGCAAATTCTTTTCACTAGTCACGTCAATACGTGCCCTTAATATAAGCCTACCTGTAAGTATTACACTTAACAATAACAGGCGTTAAGCATCACCATTTGACCTGAATGACCCGTTTGGTTTTTTAACCATCATTGGTTTATTCTTTAGACAGTCACACAAGTGATATACTTGCGATTTCACTTATTTGACCCATTATGACTTACGTCATAGGGTCTCCTTTTTACACTCATTAGTTTAATCATTAACATATGATTTACTTGCCGTCGAGCCATTTCGGTTCGCGTCAGCAAGTGGTTTATATCAAAAACATATTTTTTCTCCCTCGAGCCATTTCGGTTCGCGCCAGCAAGTATTTATGTCAAAAACAACATATTTTTACTCGTTTGACCCATTTCGGTTCGCGTCAGCAACTATTAATATCAAAAACTCATTTTTACTTGTTTGACCCGTTTCGGTTCGCGTCAGCAATTATTTATCAACAAAACTCATTTTTACTTGTTTGACCCGTTTCGGTTCGCGTCAGCAAGTATTTATCATCAAAACTCATTTCTTCTTGTTTGACCCATGTCGGTTCACATCAGCAAGTATTTATCAACAAAACTCATTTTTACTTGTTTGACCCGTTTCAGTCTGCGGCAAGTATTTATCATCAAAACTCATTTTTTACTTGTTTGACCCATTTCGGTTCGCGTAAGCAAGTATTTATCATCAAAATTAGATTTTATTATAAGGGAGTAAGTTTACTTACTTTGCATCCGATCATGCTTTCTCGCGTCTTTAACCCGCTTGACCAATTTCTTCCAAGCTCCTACCTAGCTTGTCAAGAGTCAAACTATAACATCATGTCCATAAGATTGTTAGATTCGTCATAATGTCCCATGACCATTCCTCTTACGGAAAATTATAACATATATCTAATTCAGTTCCACTTGTCCTTTGAAAAATTTAAATGCACTAACAAGTTCATAAAACTCATTTAGGCATTTTATCATATACTTGGTGGGCATCATTTTTTGGCTACCATTTAAGCTAAATTTCTCAACCAAAACCACCACATTTCATGAAATATAATAAGTCTATATACATATGAACATCAAGTCAACATAAACTTTCAATTATCACATGCTAACTTATCCTTTTTACAACTAGTCATGGGTTCATCTTTCATGTCAAAAACCCATCTCATAATGCGTATGAACCTCTAATCAAACCTCAAAATGTTCAAGTAATTTACACATACAAGCAAATATGGTGATTATAAACATCAAATTTCATTATATCATAAAAACCCACTTCATGACATATATGAACACTTACTTGAATCTTTAAATTATTCAAGTACTTTACATATGTAAGCAAGTATGATGATTGTGAACATCAATGCATCATCAATTTCATCATATGATCATAACCATTTTCATACCACATTTGAATGATGTGTTGTAAAACACATACATTTATCTTATGTAAATTGTATTATTTTAAATAGTTTTAGAGTAGTGTTTAGCCTTTATTTGATTAGATTGTTTATTACAGGTCCTGACGTGAAAAAGAATAATAAATGAGCTTAAACAGATAAATAAATGAAGAATAGAGAGTGTGAAATAAACTCGAGAGATTAAAGTGCATAAAGCTGAAAGCTATTTAAAAATAATTCACAAAAGATGAGGGACTAATGTTGCCAAATAGTTGAAAGTATAAATTAATTCCTAAGTTTCAAAAAGATAAAGCAAATTTACGTTGACTAGGAATTTAGATTTTGCATTTTATTTATGTTGAAAGAATCATGTCACTTTGTTTTCAGATTATAGGCACATCATGGACCTGGGCCACTTCGTTGTTCTCTTATTTTTGGTGATATGTTGGACGAGCCCAAGTTAGGAGAGATGATATAGTTGGACGTGACTTTGGAAAAGATATACACAACATTAATTGAGAAAATAATGTTTGGGCGACAGAGACAAGCCCAAGAGATCGAGAAGTGGGTATTGTGCCATTTGAAATTAATTACCCTAGTCCACCAATTTTCAACTTATACATTTTCAAGTTTTGATGACGTCATGGGAATAGTTTTGTTAGGTGGTTCGCCACTTTTGGCGGCCACTTTGACTTTTGTTTTTTTTTTCATTTTTCATATAATAGTTATTTATAGGTGATGCCAAATTACAATTTTATCCCAGGTGTAAAATTACGATTTCGCCCTCGATTCAAAATAAAATTTTGCTTTTGCCCCTTGCTTAAATTTACGATTTTGCCCTCAGTTAAAAAAAATACAATTTTGCCTTCAGTTCAAAATAAAATTATGGTTTTGCCCTCAGCTAGAGTCCTGCCAAATTACGATTTGGTTCCCAGTTTAAAATTACGATTTGGTTCCCAGTTTAAAATTATGATTTTGCCCGCAGCTAAAATATTACGATTTTGCCCCCATTTCAAAATAAAAAAAATGGTTTTGCCCTCAGTTCAAAATATTATTTTACCTCTATGTTAAAATTACGATTTTACCTCCGCTAAAAATTGCAATCTTGCCATTGTTTTTTTTCCTTTGGCAAAACCATGGTAGTGTTTTATTTTTACTTTACTTTGTTGACTTAATTTTGTTTCTATTCATGCCAAACAGCTGCCTAGCACTCGCTAATTGGTCCTGACAAATTATTGTTTTGTCCCCAAGCAAGCTCAGAACGACAATGACGTAGTTAATGGTACGTTTCTCGTTAATAATCTCTACGCTTTGATCCTATTTGATACTGGTGCAGACAAAAGCTTTGTGTCTGTTGAATTTGAATCTTTGTTAAACCGTGCACGCTCTAAACTACCTAAGTCGTTCTCAGTCGAGATTGTCGATGGTAAGTCTATCTTAGTCGACTCTATTCTCTGGGACTGTCTCCTGACTCTTAACGATCACGTTTTCACTATTGACCTCATACCCATGCAATTGGGTAGCTTCGATATCATAGTTGGCATGGATTGGTTGCGTAAGAACCATGCTGAAATTGCTTGTCACAAGAAGTACGTTTGTTTACCTCTCCCATCTGGTGATACTTTACACGTCTATGGAGACCGACCTTCTAGAGGAATGAAACTGATGTCATGCACTCAAGAGAATAAATGCTTACGTAAATTGTACTTTGCCTTTGTAGCGCTATAGGAGTAACGCACCGCCCTAGAGACTTGGGGTATTGTTAAGTTTGATTCTTTTACCTCCTCTTCGTGGCGATGATGTAGGAAATGCATAGTTAACGCGTTGGAAACTTAATTTTACTTTAGCGACTTGGGGTAGTGTTTTATTTTACTTTGTTGACCTAATTTTGTGTTTATTCATGCCAAACAGCTGCCTAGCACTCGCTAATTGGTCCTGATAAATTATTGTTTTGCCCCCAACTCTAAGTTACACGGTTGTCATCGTTTTAGTTAATTTTTTTAATCATAACTATGGTACTGTTTTTCTTTAATTGGTTAACTTGATGTGTCTTTTTTGATATCGTGTTATAGGTAGCATGTATAACTAACCGACATAAAGGCGTACATGTTATTAACCTAAGAAATACTCGGTTTAACGCCCCGCAACGCGGGCGACGCATAACTCTAGCTGCCTAACACTGGCTCATTAGTCCTGAAAGTTTACTGTTTTGCCCTGAGCCCAAAATTACGGTCTTATCATCGTTTTTTTTCATAGCAAAGTTATAGTAGTATTTTTTTAATTGATTGAGAATTATTCGGCCATTGCCCCGTAACGCGGGCGGGGCATCTACTAGTTAGATACATCGACAGGAGGGATTTGGCTATTTATTTTATGATTGTCGAACAAGAAAGGAGGGCAGCAAGTGGGGATCGGCTGTAGACGGCAGTGAGAGGAGACGAAACAGAAGACAAAATATTGAGAGTTCACAAATTTTTAAAGAAGGAAACAAAAGAATTGGTTCGAGGGTTAAAGCCGTGATTCAAGATTCGGGTTTGGTTCGCAATTATTTATTTTTTAGTTTTGTTAGACTTTGTGTTTTACAAACTATTAAAATGATTTGCTTATCGTTTGAGACTTGTTTCTTTTTCGTGAATATGATTCTTGGCTAATTTTTTTTATTCTACCTAGGCCTAGATGAACTATGAGTTAATGTTGTGACTATTTGATTTTGACTAATGATTAAATTGAGATGATTTACATATTCCTGTTTTGTGATTGTTTATTAATTTGTGTGCTTGTCTTGGTTGTGATTGGTTAGGTGATCTTGTTAGTCTGGTCTGGAATTATTTAGATCATTCTAGGTTCGTTAATCTATTAGGTTTTCGGTCTAGAGCTTGAGATTAGAGATAATTCAAGTTTAACTAAATTAATTAAAATCAACTGAGTATAGTGTGCATCCTAGTCTGGCAACTCTAGGGACGAGTCAGGATTGCTAGGTTATTAGCTAGGCGTTGTTTGGTAGTTTGGGTGACCGATAGCTCCGATTCGGCTACTTATTCGCGTTTAGGGTTTCCTAGGTTTTTAATTATTTAGCAGGTTTAGCTTCATGACCGGAGGATTTTAGCACCATAGTTGTTTTTAATCTGATAGTCATGGGATTCGGTATTGATAGCTGGAGTCGTTTCCAATTTAGCACTTCATCACTCTGTTCCATCTTCTATTTTGGTTGATCATCCTTAGCGGGAGGTTTTCTGGGTAGATTCGGAGCTTTAGCCATTAGTCAGGACTAGATGTCATGGGTTGGTCATAGGGATTCAAAGCCTGGGTAGTTCTTTCTCATCATTGTCTGCTTCCCGTCACTTCATCAATCTTGCTTGCTTGTTCTGTTCTTTTGTTTACTCGCTTTAGTATTTAATTAGAGTATTAGTTTAATTAGTTAAAACCTCAAATCCAAAACAATTAAAACCAGTTAAGTAATTAGTTGAGTCAGAGTCTAGTGTAGCGTCGCTAGTGTCTCGTGGGTTCGATACTCGGTCTTCATTAGGCTTTACTACGTACGATAAGTACACTTGCCTGTCAGTGGTCTAGCATTTAGAGAGTCTTGGTTAATAAATTTAAAACTAGGGTGTCTAGGTTAGGTTAGTTTTTAATAGACCGCATTCAGCACGTCATTGAACAATCATAAAAACCAAGTCCTAGAGCAACACTTCACATAATTAGCAATTAGGACTACCATGGTTGTTCCTACAATCTCAATTCACATATTCACTATGATTGAACCATTAAACCTCCTAGTTTCACAAATTTCTCCATCTAGATAAATTTGGCAAACTTGAAATTGTGACTTACCTTAGGTTAGGATGAAGTAATACTTCTCAAAACTCCAAACATGCACCAAGATTACTTCGATTTTCACTTGCATTTGGAGATTTTGGGTATATTTTGTAAGAACTAGGGTTCACCCCATCCATCTCTTTCTCTGTACGTACACACACACAAACACAAACACACACTTGTGTGGTGTCTTTGGGTTTTTATTTTTTCTTCCATAAAACAAGTTTCCCTATACCCCATTTTAACCCCTCATGTATTGTTTTCTCTTTAAAAGAGGATTACTATTCATTGACTTAATATTAACTAGGTTATTTGTTCCTAGTTAATTTAGTAAACTCGGGAAGATCATAACCTGTTTTATTTTAAGTCCCGATATTCCGGTCCTTTATAACTTTATTTACTAAACGTACTTGTTCACTCTTTATTTAACATTAGATTTATTTAATTAAATCCTATTGTTTATCGGGTTGACTTTTACCACTAACGGTATTTTACCCGCTCATTCCAATGAACTTTGTTTGATTAGTAAACCCGTTTTTGGGGTGTTACAAGTCTACCCCCTTTAAAGATGTTTCATCCCTGAAACCTTTGTTACGTAGTTCACCGGGCTAGACCTAATGAACTTAGTTTTGGTTTTCACTTGAGCGTTGCTAACAATTTAATCATTCAATAATCTTACTAGGATGATAGGGTAGTGTCTTTCGGATTCCAAGGTGGCACCCGACTCCCTTCTTCCTCTTTATCATTTATTAAGGCAAATCATCAGCTGGCCACTCGACCATATATGTCTATCAACCTATTTATTCCACGCTATTCCTATAAGGAAAAGCGCATTTAGCAAGTTTTAACATAATTTTCACCTTAACTGGTCTTGCCGATTAGACTTACTAGTCACCGGTGACTTTGTACCCCTATCATCTGGGTATACTCACATTGTCTTCCCAAGGCTTTACAGGCGTTAATGATCCTAATCCCGTAGCTCGTGCTACAATGTGGTCATTTCCCATGTTATTTTCTTTTTCGTGATTGCATCACCTCATGTGTAAGTTTATGTCAACTTTTTGTTTTTTTGAAAATTTTCTTTTCGAAATTATCGTCTTGCACCTAATGGTGCCAAAACCTATTTCTTTTAATATCAACTGTTTCCCAGTCCATCTCATATTATTTATGTTTATTAAACGTTGTTTCTATCTAAAACCAAATTGTAGTTCAACGTTTTCTCTTTAACTTGTGTCAATTACTCGCATCAATAAATTGACAACCAAACATTTCATCTTTATCATTTTCATTTCACGTGGGGAATTGTAACAGTTCCCACACTTTACTCAAGTAACCCGTATGCCCCTTTTTCCTTGCCCTGTAGGCTATTTATTAGGCGTTCACCCATTTAAGGTATGACCTCTAAGTTCATTCCGATTTATTCTGTTGGGATTGAACCCTACTAGAGGAACAGATAATTAAAGCCAAAACTGGATCAGAACAGTGGATCCAGAATAAGCAGATGTTTACATACAAGTCTCTCCCCTTGAAAGTGATTTCAACATCTGCTGACCTCCTATCTGCTGATCGTGCAAACTGCTGACCTACAAGTGCTGCTCAAGTAAAGACCTGATGAAAGATTAAAGCCCTGCTGATTCAATCTACTGCCTTGAATCAAGCACTGCTAATCCGGACAAGTACTGCTGGGTTCACAACAGTGGAATGTTGCAGCAGCTGATCTAGAGTCTATCTGTAATGTAATGTAATAGCAGTAGTTAATATAGCAGTATTTGTATAGATCAGAGGTTAGAGTTTGTTAGGAGGTTAGATGTCACTTTCATGGTGACGTCAGCATTAGATGCTCAGTGGTTTGCTAGTGCCTATAAATAGAACAGTGCTCTGTACTGTTCTATTAGCTCTTTGCAATACCGTCTTCTTTGTACGAACAAACACTGAGCTCTGGCTGAGGGGGACTTTGTATTCAAGCATTACTTGTAATCGTTGTTGAAATTAAATTCAATCATTTGGTTCCTTGTTGAAAATGTCTTGATCAAAGCAATACTCTCGTTTGATTGTATGCAAAGTTTGTTCTCATATTAATTCCGCTGCACAACTCTTTCATTTCCATCTTAATCTCAAACGTAAAATACAATCAAAACCAAACTCAGATCCAACAATTGGTATCAGAGCCTGGACAGTCAAATTTGATTTAACAATCATTTTGACGTAAATAGTTCGGCTCATAACAGTTGATACTGATCGTTTGTTCGTTCGTTGAAAAACAGAGCAAGGATTAATCACCATCAAAGTTGATTTCTCAGTGTCTGTAAAACAACAAGAATGACGTCACAATCGCAGGATGATAAAAACAACATCGGCTCACTTTTTAAACCACCTATGCTAAAAAGAAATGAGTACAACATCTGGCAGAGGAGGATGGGTCACATCCTCGCTCAACAAAGCACAGGTTGTTGGAGGTCTGTCGTCTTTGGTCCCCACGTTCCCACAGTGCCAAGCGCTGAAGATGCTAAAAAGTTCGTTCCAAAACCAGTTGAAAATTATACCGAAACCGACTATCAAAAGTTCGAAAGCGCTGCCCAATGAGATATATGCTGGACTGTTACACTGTAACAGTGCCAAAGAGTTATGGGACGCGCTTAAGGAACAGTTTGGGGGGACCTAAGAAGTCATAGAAAACAATAGGGAAATCCTGAACCAACAGTACGAAACATTTTGTCATGTTAGAGGTGAATCACTGACGCAACAATTTGAGCGTTTCAGTTGTCTCATCAGTGAACTGAGGCTTGTTAATACCACTTTTACAAACTCAACTCAAAATAGCAGGTTCCTCAGATCACTGCCAGAAAAATGGGACACCATAGCTTTTGTCACCCGAAACTCACCTGAGTTCAAGGATCTGACCTTGACCCAACTCCATGGTCGACTCCTGACCTACGAAAGGGAGTTGAACCAGAAAAGGAAGTTACAAGAGTCAGGAAAAGCCGTTGATGATTATACATTCGGTAACACTGCTCTTCTGGGTCAAGAAGAATATGGGAGCAGTGGTAAGGATCAGGGTTATGATCACTTCATTGACATAACTGCTGGGGAAAATTTTAACAACCCTGATCCTCACTCTGCAAGTTATGCATTCACTGCAAACGAAAACCAGATGTCAGACAATCTAAGCTTTGAACTCATTGATTTACAACATTTTGATCCCACTGACTTAGAAGAGATGGATATTCTGCACCAGTTGGTTTTGCTCAGTGTTAGAACTAGCAAATTCTATAAAAGAACAGGGAGAAAATTCCCAGGACTTCATGGGAATTTGAGGGTTGGGTTGGATAAATCGAAAATCAGGTGTTACAAGT
This sequence comes from Helianthus tuberosus, assembly GCA_030545235.1. Classification (NCBI taxonomy): domain Eukaryota; kingdom Viridiplantae; phylum Streptophyta; class Magnoliopsida; order Asterales; family Asteraceae; genus Helianthus; species Helianthus tuberosus. The sequence continues at coordinate 41,136 of JARYGA010004322.1, read as the reverse complement.
GCAATAGGTTAGGGCACTTTGCTAGGGAATGCAGAAGTCAAAACACTGGACCAATAGTTACTCACCCTAGCTCAAACCCTAGACCACAAAGTCAAAACACTGTGCACTATACCCAATATACCCCTGCAGCTCAAGTGAACACTACTATGCTGCTGCCCCTGTGCCTGTGCATTATGTCCAAACTACTGTCCCACAAATTCAGTACGTTCAAACCCCTGCTCCACAGGTACAAGTGCAACCTGTTGCACCTCAAACCACTGCTCCAGCAGCAGTACAACCAGATCAACAAAGCTTTTTCACTCAAGGGTTTGTTGACTAGAGCAGTATGCCTGATGACCTTAGTGATGAAAATTTTGCACTCTATGCTTTAAATGAACCTTCTAATGATGAATTTTGTTTGATGGCATTAGAGTCAATAATAGAGGGGGTTGAAACTGAAGGTGAACAGCTAAGTGATGAAACAGTGGATGAGGTGACTGAAGCAGTGGTTACTGCTATGGCTGGTGAACTACTGCTGGGAGAAAATTCAGAAACCCTGATTGAACCACTGACAGACCCATGGTCCGAAGAGAACAAGGAAGAAAAGAGAGAAGAAAAAGCAGGTGAGAAAGAAGAAAGAGCTGATGATGAAGAAAATCCTAAATGTGATTGCGCAATGATGGCTGCTGCCAAGGTATCACCTCAAGTTCTTGAAAAACTATGTTCTGACAATTGCATTATTGCTTTTGCTAACATCAAAGAGGTAAATGAAAACCTTCGGGATAAAATCTTAACTGATGAAGTCAAATTTGAAAGATCTTTAAAAGAACTTAAAAACAAATTGACTGAAAAAGAAAAAGAGATCAGCAGTCTGAAAGAAGAACAAAGCATAACCAAAACTCAACTCCAAACTATGGTAGAAAAATACCAAGTTTTCAAAAAGGAGTTGGAGTCCACCCAGATCACCTGTGAAAGATGGGTGGAATCATGCAATGGGTATGAGGTTATGCTTGAAAAACAGATAAAAAGCAATGTGAAATTTGGTGTTGGTTATAGAAAACATGATGATGAAACCACTGCTTTTGGAAAATCTGTTCAAACCACTGATGTAACCACTGAGTTCATCCCCACAAACAAGAATGGCCAAGAAGTGAAAATCACTGACAAACTTGGTAACAAAATCACACTTGACAGACCAATGGGATCCTCTACTTTTGAGGAGCTTGAAGATTATCAGTTTAAACCAAAATGGTCTGATGAGTGTGATATTCTTGAAAATTTCAAGCCAATGGACTTTACATCAACTGATGGTGCTAAAGCTCCAAAAGCTAAAGTCATTCCTCTCAAGGACATCCCAACAGAGGTTAAAACCTCTGCTGCAAAGGAGTCTGAAAAGAGAAAGAAGAAAGAAAAAATTGATAACTTGTTTTGTGAATTCTGTGAGAAAAGGAATCATCTAACAAAAGACTGTTTCCACTTAAAAGCTTATGATTTAAACAGAACAAGTGTCATTGTTTCAGCTGAAAGTTGCATTGTTTGTGGTAAAACAAACCACAAGACTCAAGCATGTGTGTATCTCAAAAACTTTGATGTGAAAAAGAATGAGTACATTGCTAAAACATCCTTGAGTTCATCATCATCATCATCTGTCAAATTCACCAAGAAACAACCACTGTTTGTGCCAGTTCAAACAGCTGTCACAAAACAGCTGAACCAAACATCTGTCAAAAGAGATGTTCAGGTTACTGATGCACCCCCTGCCAATCAGTTCAGAAAAGGCAAGGAAAAACAGTCTTACCAAAGGATTCCACACGTTTATGAGGCCTACAAAAGGCCCTCTAAACCAAAAGTGAACAGGCATCCTTTTGGGTACCAACAGGTGATTGGTCAAGACCCTCAACAGTGGTTAGCAAGAAACAGTACTAAAACTGTCCAAACCCCTGACCTAACCACTGTCCATCATTCTGCATCCATCCCAGACACTGTTGAGACCCCATCCAAAGCCCTGTTGGCTTTGGAGACCCTAATGAACTAATCCTTTTACTTCATGTGCAGGGAGCTTCTGCATGCTTTGATAGTCTTTGGTATGTAGATAGTGGAGGCTCCAGGCACATGACAGGATGTAAAGCCCTCCTCAAAGACTTTAAAATCCATGGAGGGGGTGATATATCCTTTGGGAATAATAGTAAAGGGAAAGTTCTGGGGTCTGGTACAGTGCAGTCTGGAAATCTAAAATTTGAAAATGTCAATCTGATAGACAATCTAAAATTCAACCTTCTGAGTGTATCACAAATGAGTGACAAAGGGTTTGGGTCATTCTTCACAAAAGATTGTTGTAGGATTGTTGGACCAGAAATGGTCAAGAAGATTGAAGCAATAATCAAAACTGGTCAAACTAAACTTGTTGCTCAAAGAAGTGGCAATGTTTATGTTGTTGATATGTCAAAAGAGTGTCCCAGAGCTGATGCCTGTCTGTTCTCAGCTGCCTCTAACAAAGAGACAGAACTTTGGCACAGAAGGCTGGGGCACACAAATCTTAAGACAATCACTGAAATTTCAAAAAATGGTTTGGTGAGAGGCCTCCACAAAAATTGTTTTCATGTCCTGAACATTGCATTTCCTGTTTAAAAGGAAAACAACATAAAAGTTCTTATAAGTCCATTGAAGAGTCCAAAATAACCTAGTGTTTGCAAATGCTACACATGGATTTGTTTGGCCCAGTTCAAGTGATGAGCCTCAAGAAGAAAAGATATTGTTTGGTTATTGTTGATGACTTTTCTAGGTTTACATGGACTTTCTTTTTACACTCAAAAGATGAGACTGCAGGCATTTTGCAAGACTTTGTGACACAGGTTGAAAAGCAATTTGACCTTCCAGTGAAAAGCTTCAGGAGTGACAATGGCACAGAATTTAAAAATAAGGAGTTGGATGCCTTCTGTGTGAAGAAAGGGATTGTAAGGCAGTACAACATCCCTAGAACACCAGAGCAAAATGGGGTTGTTGAAAGAAAGAACAGAACTTTGATTGAGGCTGCCAGAACTATGCTTGCAGATTCAGGTTTGCCATTAACTTTCTGGGCAGAGGCAGTAAACACTGCTTGCTATGTCCAGAACAGAGTTTTAATAAACCCCAGGCACAAAAAAGACTGCTTATGAAATTTTGTATAAAATCAAACCACTGATCTCTTACTTCAAGGTGTTTGGCTGCCCATGCTTTATTTTGAACCTAAAAGATTCCATTTCAAAATTTGTAGCCAAAATTGATTGTGGTTATCATCTGGGATACTCAACCACTGCCAAAGCCTATAAAGTGTTCAATACACCGACCAAGGAAGTGGAGGAGACTTTGAATGTAAAGTTCAATGAACTTTCATCAATGAAAATCCTAGCAAATCCTGCAGATCTGTTTGATCTTGAAAAATTCACTTTTGAAAATACTGCTGTCAAGATTAACAGTGCAGGTCCATCCGAGGATACAACACTAGACTATGGGTATGAAATCATCATCCCTCAAAGGTCTGCCACAAAGGGAAAAGCATCAGCTGTTCAAAACAGTTGTCAAAGCTCAACCACTGCTACCTCAACAGTTGTTGACCAAAGTAGCCCATCAACCACTGCTTCCACATCCTCAAACACTGCTGACAAAAGTCCTCAAACTGTGGATAATAGTCAGCAGGTGTCCACTTCATTACCTCCTATTCCACCACCTTTTGAAGCCACTGCTGGATCATCAAAGTCCCCAGCAGTGGCTAGCTCAGATGATACACATTTGCAGCCTTCACCAACTAATGCCATCATCCCATACCAAGGAGATTTAATCTACTTGAGATCTCATCCACCTGATCAAATCATTGGCAACATCAATGAAGGGGTGCTCACAAGAAGCCAAACCCAAAACATTTGTCTTTTTCCTGGTTTTCTATCACTCCATCAGCCAGTCAAGTACCAAGAGGCACTGAAAGACAACAGCTGGGTAGAAGCCATGCAAGAGGAGCTCCAACAGTTCAAAAGACAACAAGTATGGGAGCTTGTACCACTGCCAGAAGAGGTTAGTCCTATTGGCACAAAGTGGGTCTTCAAGAACAAAACTGATGAAAGGGGCATTGTTGTCAAGAATAAAGCCAGGCTTGTGGTTCAAGGTTACAGACAGGAAGAGGGGATTGATTATGATGAAACATTTGCCCCTGTTGCAAGATTGGAAGCCATTAGACTGTTCCTGGCCTTTGCTGTCAACCACAACATGAAGGTGTTTCAAATGGATATCAAAAGTGCTTTCCTCTATGGTACAATTCAAGAAGAGGTGTATGTTTGTCAACCTCCAGGTTTTGAGGATCCATTTTATCCTGATCATGTCTACAGGCTAAACAAGCACCAAGGGCCTGGTATGAAACTCTTTCCAACTTTCTACTCTCAAATGGTTTCAAAAGAGGTGCCATTGATAAAACACTGTTTCTAAAATGGAGAGGGAAGGATTTAATGATTGTCCAGATTTATGTGGATGACATTATTTTTGGAAGCACATGTAACACAATGTGTGAAGAGTTCAGAGAACTCATGACAGCTGAGTTTGAAATGAGTGCAATGGGTGAGCTGCAATGCTTTCTTGGTTTCCAAGTTCAGCAAATGCAAAATGGAACTTTCATTCATCAAAGCAAATATGCTAAAGAACTTTTGACAAAATTGGATATGAATGATTGTAAACCATGCAGCACACCCATGGCAACAAATAAGCTTGTCATGTCTGATGAAAAGGATGAGCTGATTGACCAAACTCTATATAGAAGCATGATTGGGTCTTTATTGTACCTAACTTCATCTAGACCAGACATCATGTTTGCAACATGTGTTTGTGCAAGAAGTCAATCAGCTCCCAGAAAATCAAATCTCATTGCTGTAAAAAGGATATTCAGATACATAAAAGGTGCTCCCACACTTGGTATCTGGTATCCAGCTAATGGGAATATCAAGCTTTCAGGTTTTTCAGACAGTGACTTTGCTGGATGTAACACTACAAGGAAGTCCACATCAGGAGGGTGCCAGTTTCTAGGTGATTGCTTAGTTTCTTGGCAAAGCAAAAAGCAAGCAGCTGTTTCAACATCTACTGCTGAAGCTGAATACATTGCTGCTGCAAGCTGTACAGCCCAACTCCTGTGGCTTCAAAATCAGTTGCTGGATTTTGGTATCACTGCCTTATAGACACCACTCATGTTGGATAGCCAGGCAGCAGAAAATATCATCAAAAATCCGGTTTCCCATTCAACCACCAAACACATCGACATCAGACATCACTTTGTGAGGGATTGCTATGAAAAAGGTTTGATTTCTCTGCATCATGTCCCAACTAAAGACCAGTTGGCAGATGTGCTCACCAAAGCACTTGATACAGCCACCTTTGAAAGCTTGGTCTCTAGAATTGGGATGCTAAACATGGAATAACAAGCAACATCTTGTTTTTCCATAAATAAAAGCACTAAAATGTTTTCAGAAAATCAAAAATCCATCCTTAAAAATAGCTCACAATGAAATTTTCATTTAAATCCTTAAAAGTCTGCCATAACCACTGATTGTTCAAAAGTATGCACTACTTCAAAAATCTGTCCACTGCTGACAGTCAACCCCTGTTCTCTCATTTCTTTGATAAACTCTGTTGTTCAAAAGCAGTGTCTTATCCACTGATATGCTATCCACTGATAGTGAAAATCATCCACTGCTTTAATACCACTGCCTTCATCAGTCACTTTCATAAAAGTACTGTCCTTCACTTTCACCAGGGGTTGTCACGTGGGCAGTACATAGCGGTCAGATCTTTTGTAACGGCTACCACGTCAGCATTCACTTTCTTCCCTATAAAAACCCCCACTCACCACCAAAACAGGGTTTTACTGTCGAATTGAATTCTTAAAAATTCTCTTCTCAAAGCAGTTTTTCATCTCATCTTTCACAAATTTCTTCGATCATCCTCTTCAAAAATGACAAAATCGAAGCCATCTGAAAAACCCACTTCCAAGTCATCATCGAAAACAGCCTCTCAAAAGGCAATCTCCACTGAAATCCCATTTAAACCATCTCACAATCTCCTGGGTCTTCTCACAAAACCAGGAACCACCAATGTTTTCGATTCCATCATTGACACCATGGCAAAATCAAAGTACAAAACTTTGTTCATCGCCGATGCACAAATCTATTTGGCGACCCAAAGAGAGTTCTGGAAGAATGCAACCCTTGAAAAACAAGGAGACACTACAACCACCATACACTCTTCTATAAAGGGTAAAGCTGTCCAAATCACGCCACAATCCATTTCAGTGGTCTTTCAACTCGATGATCAGGAAGGTAAAACTTCTTTCACTACGAGTTACAAACTAACTTCATTGAGAGAGGGTATGAAGCCACAATGATGAAGAAACTTACCTTACAAAAAGGTTATTTTCCTTCTGCAACCAGATTTTTATTCCATACCCTCCTACTATGTGTTTCAAACAAAACCATTTCTTTCAATGAAATCCCTTTAAAGATTCAAAATATGGGATATGCAATTCTTCAAGAAATTTTTTTAACTATTCTCGGGAAATCTTTAAAGATTTGGTTAATAATGTTGAAACAAAATCATTCTTACTGTTTCCAAGGTTTTTAAGTTACTATTTTGAAAAGAAATTCAGCAAGGATGATTTAGCTGCAATAAACCAATGTGATTATACTCAAATAAACAGTTTAACAACTGAAACTTTTTCAAGAATGTTAACACCTTGCAAAACACAAGCAGAGGTGCCTGAGCAGATTTTAGCAGCTACCACTGCTCCTCAGGTATCTGCTGCTGAGCCCACTGCTCAAGGTGATCAAAGCAGCAGCACAACTGCTTTGAAATCCACACCTAAAATCACCAAAAAGCCAAAAAGAAAAACTCAAAAACCCCCAAAACCCTTCAAAAAGGCAACTCTGGAGGATGAGATACTGCCTGTGACAGCACAAATGTCACAAGAAACCACTGCTGCTACTTCCTCACAGTAGTTGGTACAAATATCTCAACCCATAACCGACACTCCTCCTGCTTCTTCACAAAAAGAACAGGTTGTACACATAGGGCCACCACATCATGATGCTCTGAAACCACTTGATTTCATCATCCACAGCTCAATGCCCGGAGCAAATCCTGTTTTTACACCAAACCTCACATCCAAAATTCCATCACCAACTAAACTGCTGTTGGATGCAATTGATTTGAACCAGGCACTAAACAGTCCTTCTCAATCACCCATCAATGAGAACATACCTCAACAAAAGACTGGGTCTGATGTATCAATCTTTGCTAACCCACCAACACAACCTGAGGAGGTTACACCCCTTGAGTTACACATAACTCTTGGTGGTAGTCCAAGTGAAGCAGCCACTACAACTGTTGAACCCACTGGTTTACAGTTGGACAGTGGTTACATTAATAAGACTTCCTTGGAGGCAATTCCTTACATAGCACCTCTGCCAACCACCAGTGGATTTATTTATCCTACTGGCAACATCAAAAGGTTGTCAAGTGTTGAAGGAAGAAGACCCCAGTACCAAGAAAAAGGGGCATCAGTGGTTAGTGTTTGGAGTACACTCCCTACCTCAACCATTGATAAAACCACTGATAGTGGGAAATCAGATGATCCCATTAAATTGGGTGATGATTTAAAACATCAGGATTTGACGAAATGAATTAAAAAGTTGGATACATCTGTTGCAGATCTTAAAAACATGTTACAGCAGGTGTTGAAAACACAAAAGATGCAATCCACTGTTGTTCCACCTCAAGCACCTGCTCCACCACAAGCATCTGCTACAAATGAGCTCTGGAATCTTTTCCAACCTTTTCTCCAACAACAACAACAAATGGCTGATCAGCAACATGAAATACATGTACAAAAGTTGAGAACCATCATGGAGCTAGGTTCAAGAACACTCAAGCAGACATTAAGGCAATCAAGGCCCATTTATTGGAAACCACTGGCACTGCTCCTCCAACAGTACTTTTCATTGATCAACTCCCAGAAGATAATGCCAAAAAGGGGGAGAAAATTCAGGAGTGGAAGAAGAAGAAGGGAATAGATGATGGTCTTTACATTGAACCTGAAAGGGATGCTATGACCAGAAAAATTCCTGTGCCAGATGGTAGTAAAAAGGTTGATGCTACTCAAGAAGCACTTGATGAAGGAGTAGCAAGTGTAAAGAAGGATAGATTGGCAAAAGATATTTCAAGGTGGAATGAGGAGAAAATAGCTTTTATGGAGCTGTATGCGCAGGGTTGTTATGGGTCAAAGGATTCTAAAAATCCTAAGACAAAAAGGAAACCTAAGTCCATCCCATCCAGTATTCCAAAGCATATTCCAAAACCACCATCCAAAAGCCATCAGCATCAAACCTCCACCCAAACAGCTGTTGTAACTCCTGTTGTATCAACTACTGCTGGTACTTCAGTGGTTTCAACATCTGTTCTCACTTCAACACACACCACTTCAACACACACCACAACCACTACTTTACCACCAAAAAAAATCTCACCACCACTTTCACCTGCTGATAAAAAGCAGAAGACAACAGGTGTTAGTCAATCACAAACCACTGCCACTAAATCTACGACCACTGCTTCACCTAAAACATCATCAGTCCCTCCTCAACCAAAAAGGAGAAGGCTAATACTAAAAGATGATGACACATCTCCACCACCAACATCTTCAAAATCTCTGTCACTTGTCACAATTCCTAAACCCATACCTCTCTTTTCAGCTCAAATTTTAAAACCATTACCTCCTGCTGGTGTCTCATTTCCTCTGGAACTCATTGCAGTTAGGGAAGAAATCAAATCTTTCTACTATGAGGATGACCCAGTTAAAAGGAGTTTGCCATCAATTGCAGGATATCCCAGGCCTAATAATATCGAAGAATACTTGAAGCTCAAGGCCAAGCAAGCAGAGGATATCGCAATCAAAAACAGAAAAGGGAAATCTGATAGAGAATTTCAGCAAAACTATCAGTTTTTACTCTCACAGGTCAGTGCTATGGAGCGATTTGCTAAAAATGTATGTCAGCAAATTTCAGAAAGGGCAGATGAGTCCTTGAGAAAAGACTACATTGAGAACATCATGACCTACAAGAAATACAAGGGGGAGAAACACATGTACAAAAACTGGACCATTCCTGAGCTTGAAAAAGAAGCAGCCAGGATTCAAGAAATGATTAAAAATAAGGTCAAGCAGACTCCTCCTGAAAAATTCAAACAATTTGAAGCTGAGAAGGCATTAAGGTTGAAGAGAATGAAAGAGGAGCTGATAGCAGCTGATTATGGATCAAAGAATTCTGTGTCAAAATGGGGAGAAGATAGGGTCAGGGCTACCTACAAGAAGTTAGAGGAACTTAGAAAGAAAGATCCAAAAGTTCCACAAAAGTCTGACTATTCTAAAGCAGAGGTTTCAAAAAGACCACCAAAGCTGCAAGCTAAAAGAACCACTGCTCCAGCTGGTGCTGCCATCTACAAAAGAAGGAGCCAAAACCAGTCAAGTGCTGAAACCATTCAAGATCTAAAAGCTGGAAATGCTATTGTAAAAACAGGCCTTAAATTAATGATAAAAGAAGATCTTGAATTGGAACAATCTGCAAGTACTGCTCAGTGATGGAGAGTGTGAAACATGGGTGTTTAAGTGTTTATCTTACGTGGTTTAACTTGTTTTAAATGATTGTACGCCTGGAATTAGTTTATTGCGAGTGTTTGTATGTTTGCAGGCAAAACGCGTAATTTGGTGGAGTTACGGAGTTTAGAGAGAAAGCGGAACATGTAAGATTGATGAGTGCAGCCAGTGGAAGTGTTCGGATGCGTTTCGGGTCGAGTTGATGGTTTGAATATGCAAGAAATACGAAATAATGAAGTACAAGGGCTATTCAAGGAAGACACAAGACACATGGGATTCTAATTAATTAATCATCACATCTCAACACACATGGGATTCTAATTAATTAATCATCACATCTCAACACTTGATATATGTATATCCTCACGCATAAAAGAGTGGAGGCTGACATCATTCAAAAAGAGGAATATTATTTGTGATTGGAGGAAACCAAAGTGAGAAAATACATGCGTAGACTTGGCATTGAGGAAAACAATTATCTAGTGGGTTTTATTAATGCAAACAAAAAGAAACAGAAACTTGCACTTGTGGCTTACGGCATGTGCTTGTGACTTACAGTTTGCGGATGTTCCAAGAATAATGCACAGCATGTTATACATGAGGTTTACGGTGTGGGACCTGCACCTACGGTTTGAGAGAGGCAACAACATTAATTATCATGTCATGTGCACATGGAGGGAATTGTTGATTGATAATAAAAAAAAAAAAAGAAAGAATGACATCTCTCGAACTAATAATTAGCAGCCAATAACACAAGTTGGTGGGCTTCATGGATCACGAATTAAGCCACCATCATGGATTTTTTTTGGGCTGCTGGATCCACGAGAGTTTGGGGGGGTACACACAAAAGTCAGCAACAATACATTAATGTGGTGGGCTCTAATGACTCGAGGAGAAGAGAATAAAAACATCACAAAAGATTGGCGGCAGACTTCCTTCATCTCGACAACTTTTGGGGGAGCTCTAACTTCATCACTCATCATCATTCCAATATCATCGACATCCATTATTAACCATTCGTACGTACCGAATCATCATGATTTCAACCTTCGCCCAAGCTTCGGAAGATTGTTCGAACATCATGAGCGGCTAGTCGTCCCGTGACCGTCTCCGGGACTAGGGTTTGTGTTAGAACTTTGGGTTTGCTTATGTTTACAACTTTTTGGATTGAGATTTAACTAATCATTTGGTTAGTCTATCCTATTGTTATTTGTTTCGATTAAACAATATTTGATTATCGTACTCATTCGTGTTCATCAATTATTTGGTTTGTTCATCAACAACCGGGATTAAATTCTAGGATGTCATTGTTTTAAACCTTTAATCATTGAACTCGATTATGTTTATGAAATCTGAAATTGGTAATTAATTGGACTACTATTCATTTGCATCAATCTTTCGGTTTCAATCGTGGATCATTGCAATCAAATATATTGTCCATTAATTATTTATCATAACAAGTTTTACAAATCATGTCTATGTGATTTCCAACTGGTAGTAACTAAGTAAACCGATTTTCTGCATAACCTGAAAACCCGGAGATTGGTCCATTTTCTCATAATTGTTTACAACTCTAATTTACATTTGTTTTCATAATCATTCTCAAAACCGCAAAAAGCAATTAGTTAGAAGTAGATAATAATTAAAACAACAAACGTTTACACTTTCCACTGATTCCCCATGGATTCGACACCCTACTTGCCCTTTACTAGTAAAAGGTGAATAGGACACTTTACTTATATTTTTGACCGACCTTACGACATCGATCACTCAGCCAGTCATGAATAGGCCAGCCTCACCAAATACCTCTGCAAATAAACATCTCCCAAGAAACCCACCATGCTCAAAAATACAAAAGTGAGAAACTGACAAACAGACCTGCGTATTGACTTTGCTCAGGTCTGGTGGAGAAGTGAAGAAAATATCAAGGGAACAAGCTCTTGGCCTGAGTCTTGAAGATTTGCAGGATCTCCTTGATCTTCCACTTAGCAGGGATGATGAAGACACAGATGCCCTAGACTTTGAACTACAATTTAAAGGTCAGATAAGGGAACTATTGATGAGGCAATAAACTTCCACAATAATGAAGAGTTTTGGCATTATCTGTTCCATGGGGAGATTGTTGGGATTGAACCCTACCAGAGGAACAGATAATTAAAGCCAAAACTGGATCAGAACAGTGGATCCAGAATAAGCAGATGTTTACATACAAGTCTCTCCCCTTGAAAGTGATTTCAACATCTGCTGACCTCCTATCTGCTGATCGTGCAAACTGCTGACCTACAACTGCTGCTCAAGTAAAGACCTGATGAAAGACTAAAGCCCTGTTGATTCAATCTACTGCCTTGAATCAAGCACTGCTAATCCGGATAAGTACTGCTGGGTTCACAACAGTGGAATGTTGCAGCAGCTGATCTAGAGTCTATCTGTAATGTAATGTAATAGCAGTAGTTAACATAGCAGTATTTGTATAGATAAGAGGTTAGAGTTTGTTAGGAGGTTAGATGTCACTTTCATGGTGACGTCAGCATTAGATGCTCAGTGGTTTGCTAGTGCCTATAAATAGAACAGTGCTCTGTACTGTTCTATTAGCTCTTTGCAATACCGTCTTCTTTGCACGAACAAACACTGAGCTCTGGCTGAGGGGGAGTTTGTATTCAAGCATTACTTGTAATCGTTGTTGAAATTAAATTCAATCATTCGGTTCCTTGTTGAAAATGTCTTGATCAAAGCAATACTCTCGTTTGATTGTATGCAAAGTTTGTTCTCATATTAATTCCGCTGCACAACTCTTTCATTTCCATCTTAATCTCAAACGTAAAATACAATCAAAACCAAACTCAGATCCAACATATTCGTGACCCGAAAGTCACATTGGTCCCGTAGACCTTACCTACTATTTATGACCCGAAGGTCATGGTGATCCCGTAGATCAACCCTTTACCCGTGTCATTCTTAAATACACTTGGTGTCAATGAACCCTTTTTATGTTTAAAAATCATCTATTTTCATGTTTGAAATCCATTAGGGTCTCGCGGACCTCTAGATCATTTGTTTCTATTTCATATATATATAGAAAAAGTGTACTGTACAAAATGGCTTAACTTACACTATGTACGCGATGTGAAATCGCATGTGATAATTTTGATGAAATTGCATGTTGGTTTTTTGTAACAATTTCGCATGTGATAATTTTGATGAAATCGCATGTTGGTTTTTTGTAACAATTTCGCATGTGGTAATTTTGATGAAATCGCATGTGAAAAACCCAACATGCGAAATTGTTACAAAAAACCAACATGCGATTTCAATGTGGGATGAAGATCCGACGGCTGAGATGATCGCGTACGTAATGTAGGATAAGGGCTCTTGTACGTTAACCTAACTCTCTCTCTCTCTCTCTCTCTATATATATATATATATAGGATTAGGTTCAAGAGTGAACACTAGTGTAGCTTGCGAACTGAGTGAACTAATCCTGGCCACACACGTGTGTAAATCAATGGCCAGGATTTGATGATGAAATACACTAGTGTATTTTACGATTCGATGATGAGATCCTGGCCATACATGTGTGTAGATCAATGGCCTGGATTTGTTCACTCAGTTTGCAAATACACTGGTGTTCACTCTAGAACCCCACCCTATATATATATATATATATATATATATATATAAAATAGGGGGAGGTTCATTTGAGAAGAATCTTCTTGAAAGAAGAAAAATAAATGAATCTAGACCCTATATTTTTTTGATCAATGGTTGTGAATCAAGATATCATTTTGTCAATTTTTAATTAATGCTTTAATTAGTAAGGGTAGTATAGACAATTTGATGTAGAATACTAATAAATATTTTAAAGAGTTACCCAAATCTCATTAATGCCACCATAAATTTCTCCTTCATCACTATTAATGTGTTGGGTCTTACACCAATTTTAATGTTAGGAGTGACAAAATTATTTAAAAGTGTTGAGTCCTACACATATTTTCTTATGAGTCGCAAAATTATTTAAAAGTGTTTGAGTCCTACACATTTTGTACCATACACCAAAACATTGTTTTAATGGTGTAGGAAACAGTGATATGTAGGATCATGTGCATGATTGGTTTTTTTTTTTGTGTAAGGTGCACAACTATTTTATAAGATAGACTCATTAAATGATTAGAGTTCATTAATTTGAATAGCAAAAATAAATGATAGACTCACTAAATGATTTGTTCAAATTACCTTTGTATCCTTTATTCTTTTTATTCTTAATTTGTAATTTGTTCTCATTTGAACTCTCCACTATATATATATATATATATATATATATATATATATATATATATATATATATATATATATATATATACACCCTGACCGTAGTCCATGACTACGATTGTTTTCTGACGTGAGGTCGAAGTCTCACTCAAATTTAATCTAAATACTACTAATAGCTAGCGGTAAGTGGGTATCAAACACATGGAATTTGTGGAATATGTGTTATCTAAATGGTTTATCTAAATGACTAAAGTTAACTAAATTGCAGAAATATAAATTCAGAGATTTGGTTGTTTGGTTTTAAGAACTAAAATTAACTAGAAAATAACTAAAGAGTTTGTAAACGATTGAGAGAAAGAGTATTCTTCCCGGGTTTCAGGTTTCGTTTATATGACAACAAATGTTAATGTTCAACTAGAAAGAACCACATAGACATGATTCATGTGCGTGCAATTATTTGTGATGAAAGGGGACTAAGTACTCGGATTCATAGAACGCGAGGTTGTTACCCGATGACCAATTAACAAATATCCAACCCAAATCCCTTCCCACTAAATCTCGATTACCAACGACACCAAGAACGTATGGTTCAGAACAAAGATCAAACACTATTAACAAGTTACAAACAATCACACTCACGCCATAATAATACTAAACATAAACATGATTAGATTATCATTCTAGAAATACATGAACATAACATAGTCATCACAAAGAAACCTTACATCCAGGAAGAACACAAAGAAAGTTAGCCGATCATTGCTCGGATAATCACACAAACATCATAACCATAATCCATTGATGATAATATGTTAATCCTTGCTTTGAAAATACTCAAAATCTTGTTTCTAGTCTCTAAAAACGGCCCCCAAACTAATCTCCAACGAACACAAATGATTAGGTACCAAAAGTCTCATCAAATGGCAATTAAAACATGGGAGTTACAAGTTTACGCTGAGCCTAGCTTACGGTAGCTTCCAAAGTGCTACGGCGATTCAGTATTGCCTTACGGTGGACAATTATGCTTCTAGGGGCTACCGCACCATAGCTTATGGTAGAGGCTGAAGCAAGAAATTTTGTTTTCTTTGTAACTTTCTCGTTTCAACTCCGTTTTCTTCGTCGTTTTCTCCCACGTTCTCGTAATTTCGTCCTCTATCATGTTATCTTATTAATTCTTCCATTCTAATAATTTTTTTTCTTTATTTAGGCTCCGTAATCCTTCCATTTTAAGCTCCATTTGTACAGGAAACACAAACAACCGTAGTTATCAAATTCTAGACAATTACCCGATTAAATGTAGGATTTTATTATCATTTATACCACTTAAGGGTTGTCCTACTGACTACCCATCATTTTCCTTTTCAACTATAACCCATTACCCGGGCTTATTATTTTCTAATTCATGATTCTGTTACCCGTTTTGCGCTTACATTTCGTTACAACCCATTTCCCGGGTTCTTTGTTCTAATGCTTTAACGCTCCCGTTACTCGGTTTGTGTTTACATTTACAATCAAACCGTATACCTTATTTGACCCGTTTGACTTGTTTGTGTGAAATGCATCACTTATGAACAATCAAACCTATACTTTATTTGTTATGTTTGACTTGTTCGCGTGAATCCATCACTTATGAACAATTGAACATTATACTTTATTTGACCCGTTTGACTTGTTTGTGTGAAATCCATCACTTATGAACAATCAAACCTTATACCTTATTTGACCCGAAGGACCCTTTTTTTAACTCTTCCCATTAGCCTTGTCCTTACAACATCAGACGTATATGCGCTTATTGTAAGAAGTTCATGGTATCATGTGTTACTACTTACTTGGCCAGGGTAAGCAATTAACACATGGTATGCGTGACCTTAGTATAACTAACACATTACCTCCCATGTAAGTAAATTCTCGGTTCATGTCTATATCCCCGATTTTATTATGTTAAAAACCTCTCTTTATCGTCCTTTAAAAATTCTTAGGTTTACCATTTTTTTTGTCTCAAAACATGTGAAATGTGTCATTTTATAAAACTTTTATACAATCACATTCGTTAATGTGATCGTTACTTTTCCTTAGTGGGATCTTATTAAGAATGCCTAATTGGATGGTCACCCCCATTCAAGTTTTTAAATTTGAAATCTTTTATACTTTTGTTATTCACGATTGTGAATAACGTTTATTTCCCACCTAATTTCTCTTGGGACATCATCCTGGATAGGCATCCTATCCAGTTCTCCCAATTCTTATATTCTCACATGCAACCATCATTCATTACTTGAATGTTGCATAATACATTTCATACAATAACTTAAAGTGTGCACCTGGGTGATATTTGCCCTCATAGGTTTTCATTGTCGTTCAACCTTTATTATGTATCATTACTTGATTTAGGTGCTAGGTGAGCATGCTCTACTTGTCATACTTTGGACTATTCCACCAGCACATCGGTAGATCATTAAACTCCCGCCATTTTCAGATGTGAGCGTTATTCAACTAAAACGTTCACGAAAGATTAGTAACGTTGGAATTAATAAGCCCATGTACCATTGTACAATGCTTTCTACGATACTTGTTAACACAAGTAATTCGCTAACTATACCGGTCTTTTACCAATTTGTTTGGGGTAATGTGCGGGCACACGATAGCCCTATGTGTCGTTTACAACACTTTTAACCATGCTAGACGGTTAATATTCATAATAACTTACCAGACTACATGACCAAGTCTTGAACCGAGCACATTCGTCCTTTAACCTTAAACATTAATACCACTTGTAACACTCTAACCCGATTTCTACAATATTTAAATAAATATGGATGATTGGTCCTAGATTTTTTTCTTTTTTCTTTTTAAAACATAGAACTTATATGTTTGGGTTAACTAATAACCCAGACGACCCGATTTAGCAGACTATTACACTTAATCACAGTTTAAAGCATTAAAGTTCTAAACTCGAAAACTTTGTTGTGCATGATCATGCTTCAACCTTTTCATAATCCTCTCCAAAGAGTTAGCGGTTTAATAGTGTTTGGTTCTTCGCGTGTTTGGTCGTCAGTCCGGTTCCCACCCTTGCGAAAGCCTATTATAAACACTAAAAACAATTAGTGTTTAAGTTAAACTATCAAACGCTTAGTAATCGAAACATTTGAACCAAAACATTAAAAATATATACATATATTTTTTTCAGCCCCATCACCCAGCCGGGTCAGGTTTCCACCTAGTCGGGTCAGCTGAACGTGTTTCTTCTTAGAAACCTCCCCCGGCCGGGTTAGGTTTCAACTTGGCCGTGTGAGCTGTATATGCTTTCTTTTCACCAAGTTTACATCCAAAGCTCATCCAAATCCATTCAAACTCGTTTTAATCGCTTGGGATTCATACCTTAACATATTGAAACCATAATCCATAACCCGGATTTACAACTTTACGTTTCGCGCACCCGTTACCCGGTTCGCACATATGTTTATTCGACCCATTATGAGGTTTAAGCACTTATGCTTAAATCGCCCGTATACTTTTCGTACCCCCTATTTTCACACTAAGACTTTATTTACCTATCACCACAATTTCATTTGTGATGAGTTATTATAGGAAACCTTTTATACTTCGACTTTACCCTCAAGTTTGACGTTTTACAAAAAAAGACCTGTTAAGAAACATTAACCAAAAAGTCTATGCCTCCCATTTTTATGTTACCAAAAGTCTAACCCAAATATGGGATTCGTTATTATTTTTTAATCTACCCTTGGGGGTAATTTGCCCGATTTATCACTCGGGGACGTTTTAGTCAAATATTCACATTGTGGATATATCCGTAGCTCTAATAGCCGTTGTACTAAAGATACTAGACCTAGCTTACTTAGAGTGGTTGATGTGCTTAAAATACAACATATAAATTATATCAAATACGGCATAAAATCAACCCTTTTTCAGTACTAATGTTGGAAAAAGCTTGTTTTTCTGTTCTTTTTTAATTTACTGGGTCAAAGGAACTTAAATGTGGAAAAGGAGCAAAAAGACAGAAAAAACTAACATAAATACAAAGAAGAAGGAATTGATGCAACTCGTCAAGCCCTAATCCACATCCAAACCACAAGAATAACAAGATCAAAAAACTTGACATGGGGCCGTGTCCACTAGACACGGGCCGTGTCCAAGGGTGGATGCTGTGCAGAAGAAAAGACAACAGCAAAGGACAAAACTGGCAGCCAACACGGGGCCGTGTTAAGCCAACACGGGGCATGGTCAACTCAAAGACTTTCAGAATTTGCGATAGTACAACAAGTACATTAGCCACGGGCTATGCCATTGACACACGGAGCCGTGTTAGTACAAGACCTGACAAGCAGTTAATGAGGAAGAGAAAGAGAGATGACCACGGGGTCGTGCCAGGTGGGCACGGGCCATGGTGAAGCTTCTGATTTCAGCTATAAATAGATGTGCTTGGTTCCATTCCAAACCATCCCTTGGCAAACCACTTCTCTCTCACTTGCCACTACTCCACCACCACTACAACACCATCATCCACCACCATCATCCATTTTCCATCTTTTAGAGTGTGTGTAGTAGTCTCAGGATCCAAGATTGATAGTAAGAGTCTCTGTCAAACAAAGGTCATGCTTGGCTAAACTCTTACATCACTTGGTGAAGACATATCTTTTATGATTTCCAATCTTTGGCAACTTATTAATTGGGTATGTATTAATGACTTTAATAACTAATTTTTTTTATATTGAAGGCAAATTTATCTAATCATTCTTCATATGTCGTATAAAGCGCGTTAATTGCCTGGAAGGGGGTTAGAAGGGTGGTTGGGTAAATTATATATCTCGTTTAGTGTATAGATCCTGCGAGAACCTGGTTCAAGCTTAGTAACACCTCACGAGTCGGAGCGAGCATTAACAACCACGGGAGAGGTGCAAAACGCTTAAATCCCTTATCTATAAACTATTATTAAAACTTTAAACCAACCCCGCGAGGACTATATCTCTGCTGACTCAGACCAACGGGTTTTGGGTGATCGCTGCCTGGAACGGGGCCCACCATTTTTTGCATTAATAACTTACTTAATTATCTTTCAATAATCCGACCTAGTGGGATTGTATCCTTGCTGACTCATACCACTAGGTTGAGGGTAACGTCGCCTTCACAAGAGTGACCAACTACTATAACTAAGATAATCTCTTAAAATGGCAAAGTGCGGAAATCATCAAAAGGGTACATGAAAGATAAGTCGGAACCAAGTGATTCTTTCTTGTCTATCGGTTTTTACTTTTATTTTATTTTCTGTTTTTAGTTTATCTTTTTATAATTTTAAAAATCTTTTCTCAAAGTTTGGTTCGATTAGACGTTAACGATAAGCCGGTATTAAAAGCTCTTGTGTCCTTGGACGACCTCGGTATCTTGCCATCACTATACTACATCCACGATGGGTGCACTTACCCTAGCGTGTGTGTAGAGTGATAATAGAATATCGTGTTTTATAAATTTAAAACTTGAAATCAGCGAGTAAAAAGAGCTAAAAATATACGAAAAAATATACTCGTACCGACACACGTCAAGTTTTTGGCACCGTTTCCGAGGACACAAGAATTTTAAGAAAGCTTAACATTTACGGCCTAATCATTTTCTATGTTTTCTTTTTATTTTTCCTTTTTTTTTTCTTAAAATTCTACTGTCTGCAGAATTAACACGGGGCCGTGTGGGATCAACACGGGCCGTGTTAAATCTGCAGTATCTGGGAAAAGCTGTTTTCTTGTTACTGGAACATAGACACGGGGCCGTGTTACAGTAGCATGGGGCCTTGTTAAACTTCCAGTAAATGGGAACTGGAAAACAAAGAATTCTCCAGGACAGCACGGGTCGTGCCAGTCACAGCACGGGGCCGTGTTACCCTTCTGATCAGGCTTTCTTTTTGTTTTTGTTTGCAAAAAATCACACAATTCTGTATAATTCACAGGAATACAGTTTGGTGCATGACCTCTACCTCCGACAAAGACATAAAAGTACCGATTGACGAACCCAAGCACTTTTTGAGAAAAAGACTTAAAACTAAAAACCAACAAAAAGCCTCGACCCAAAACCCTTCTATGGCGGTGTTTTGGTCAAAAATTACCGAAGCAATTAAGTGATCAAATTAGTTAAGTGAGGTAGTGTGCTAGAGGTGTTTGTGAAAAATATGCTGGTTAAGTTGTAAACAAAAATAGTTTGTAGGATACGGCTCAGGATATCGAGCTGTATCTACAATCAAACAATGAGCAAAAAGGTAAAGGGTGACACGGGATGTACGAGGAAAGCCCTTGATCAATCTAGATCGCCAGCATAAAACCTCGAGAGCTGACAATCGTAGCTGCCTTGTTCTTCTTATTACTTCAAATATCAGGATACAGTGCAGGATATGATACGGATCAACTAGGTGTTACAATGCAATTCGAATACAAGTGTGAGTGTTCGTGAGTGATTGCAGCTAGTAGAGAGCAAGAGTGTACAAAAGTTGTGTGTGTTCTATCTGATCCGATCAATCCTATTTATAGTAAAACAAAACTAGCAAACTAGCCTATAAAACCGGGATACGCCGAATATTCCCTTTGTGAACGTTGTAGTCCACTTCTTCCGGCTTCAACGTCCCTATTTCAACTGATTAGCCCGAGTCTTTGGGAGAACAGGTCCACTCGAACGTTATATGCTTGCTTCATTAATCTGCACGTGAACTAATTAGTCATTACCAGGATACTGTATCAGGATGTTACCAATATCCTGATCCGGTATCCTGATCAAAATAAAGGAAGCACAGTCAGAATATTATTCAGGATATATGAGCAGAAAACCACCCATAACAATTGTCCCCAAAATATATCTGTTGGTATGCCAATTCCAACGGATATATTTTAAACCTTATCTCCTATATCGAGGCAATTAAGTTGATGTGACGGTTGAAATGACTCGCTACAACTTCCCACACAATATTTACTCAAATTCCCCTATTTCCAGCCTATATCTACTCGAGTTTTCTTCGCCATGATCATAGTGCTCGAGCAACATTCAGGTATTCTTCTTCTCCTTCTCTTCTATTTTTCTTTGCAAAAATTCTTCATGGCCAGTCGAACAAGATCCCAAACCGCTGATACCGTTCCCATCTTTCACGAGCAAAGTCTTCTGAAAGAACCCTCGAAGGAGGTATGCTCATTCGATAATGCCGACATTGCAGCCCTAAGAACTCCCGGTGCCTTCCCCGCCGGAGCGGTTTTTCGTCCGTTCGACCGAGAGGTCCGATCGGACTATTATTCCGACGAGTGGGTATGCTTCTTTGCTTATCCTTTCTCGATAGGACTCCAGTACCCTTTCCCAGCCTTTATTACCCGCTTTTTTGAACTCACCGGTCTTAGCTACGCCCAAACCATGCCTATGGTTTGGCGAGTCTTAGTTACCTTGGAGCAAATCAAAGCTCGTCATATGCCTGACCTGTGCGTCAAGGATCTTCCGATTGCTTATCGCCTGAGGTCCCATGGTTCCAGTCGATTTCTACTTTTTTCCACTTCCAAAGATCTCCTCATCCTCAAAGCTACCAAGAACGAGGATGATTGGAGACGAAAATTCTTTTTCGTGAAAAGAGATTCCATTGAGAAGGGTGTTGACCTGCCCGGGAAATGGTTGACTTCTGGTAGGATTTAGGGTTTTAGGAATATCCCCAAACGAATCTTGAGCCTATATCCTGCACTGACATTTTCTTATATTTACTTTCTTTTTATAGCAAACTTCAAGGAACTGGCTCCTCCAAGTGCTGAATCAGAAGGAAGGATAAAGGAAATCTACCAGCTTCCAGAAAGTGAAAGAACTTTTTCCCTGTTATCCACAAACTCAAGCCAAAAATCAAGTTCTGACATGTCTGGTAAGCATAGTTTCACAAGTTATTTTTATTTATTATGCTGATTATATTCTAAAAATGTATAACGGCTTAGTGTTTCTTCCCTTTTATGTAGCACTGGCCAAGACCCCTGAATTTTTCGACCTTGAGGAGTTGGACAGTTATTCCGGCCCTGTGCACGTTAAGCAAGAGATGAATCCAAAGCCGGCTGCTACGTCGAAGCCCACCAGCTCCAAGACTGCCACTGTTCCCAAGCCTTCTACTACTTCAAAGCCACGTGGCTCTAGTTCCCGCAAGAGGAAGCAACCAGACTCCCCTGCTGCCTCGGACGTCTTTCCATTCGAGAATCATGGATTTTCGGAGTCTAGCAAGTTCATGACTGGCTTCCTCAACCAGGTAGGTATCCTTGTCTTATATCCTGCACATATATGCTGACTATATATTTTGACTATATATATTGATATTTACTTCACCTGATTATAGGGTCTCGAGCGGCTAGTCTTCCTTTATGAGGATTCATGCGGACTAAACAAAATGTTGGAAGCTAAGTTGAGGAAGGCTGAAACCACCATCGCGGACCAAGCATCAATTGCCACCGCCAAGTCGGAACATTATGAAGCCAAATATAAAGCGATGACTCAGGAACACCAGGCCGCCATCAAGAAGATCACCCACGAGGCTCAAGCGAAATTTGACGCCGCCCAAGTCCAGCACGAGCAGGATATGGCTTCATATCGAGAAGGCCTCAAGAGTTCCGTCGTCATCTCCCTCCTCCAAGTTAGGTTGAAAATGGCCTATGAGGCCAAGGCCATGGTCTTTGAATGCCCTTCATGGAATGTCGAGGCTTGGGAGGCGAAGTTGAGGGACCTTGGTGGCAATCCTGTGGAGCATCCTGTAAAACCGGGTGTTGAGGAGCCTGCTAAGGTGGCTAAGAAGGAGGCTGATGCTGCTGGTGATGCTAAGAAGGATGCTGGACCGGATGCTGGTGCTGATGAAGCCATGGTTGAAGAGGGTGCTGCCCCTTGAAAGCAGCGAAATGGGCGATGATGGATGTTGATGCCGAGGCCGGAGCCCATTTTTTAGATTTGGTGGTTTGTTGAACAATTTCCTTTTCTTGTCTGTTAAACAATTTTAATTTCCTGCATGTAGAAAATATGATGGCCAAAGGGTGGAGGGATCCTAAGTTTCAGGACGAAGTGCTTGGTCATCAGTTAGTATGGTTTATTTTGAATACTTTTAACAATTGAAGGTGGAGGTATCTTGGGTTTCAAGATGAAACCTTCAATTGTTAAGTAAATATGGTAGAAAAACTAATTGTGCTTTTGGTGGATGGGTCTCGGTTTGAGATGAAACCAAAAGCACAACCTTTTGCAATGTTAATAGTATAACCTTTTATGACCTTATCCATTGTTGTCCATTTTTGCAATTCCTGTTATATGTTGTTTGATTCGAATACCATTTTAAATTTCCAATCTTAGTGTAATACTTCAAACATTCCGACCAAATATCCTGAAAATATATCCTGAGAATATATCTTGATCACGATACTCATAAATCTTCCAACTAGATTTTTGTCAAACAAAATTTCAAAAACTTAGACAATTTAGATAAGGCTTTTAAAAGACCAAAAAGGAAAGTTCATACTAGAAATAGAGGATACCTCTATCCTTAAACTCCAGTCCCTTTGCAACCTTTCCACCGAAGATGTCCCCAGTCTGGGATACTTAGTGAACTAGGCCCAAGCTTGATCCTTTGAGCTTCTCACAATGCCTTAGTGGGAATGTCCCCTGTGCATAATGTCTTTGTATACTTAGAAATTTCCTGGACATCAATTGCAACTGATTGTATAAATTTCGTATTACAAGGGATAAACCCTAAAATATCCTGGAGATAGATCCTTAATATTCTGGGGATAAACCCTTAGGTATTATGGGGAAAATCCCAAATTTTCGTGCGCTACAGGCGGGAGTGTATAAACTCCAAGACTTAGAAATGTAAAAACCTTTAAACCTTAGAGAGTATGAAAGTACCATTTCGTGAGAGAGGGTGATCAATCCTCATATACCTTTAGGATCCAGGATATAGCCAACAATAACGAAATTGTCAGCCACTTTTACATGGACTGGTCCCGCTATCTCGAACTATCCCTGGATAACTTGCGCTCCAGGCGGGGTGTTTAAACCCAATTCGAGAGAAAGGTGAATACCTTTAAACCTGTGAAGGGATCAGGATCCCTTAAACGTGAGAGAGGGGGCCAATCCTCTAATCTTTCGAATTATCCTGAGTGTATATCATGGAGTTACATCCCGAAGCATATTCTGCAAAACAACCTTAAACTAAGGTGGGTGTTAGCTTGGCTAACACCCCTCCGATGCTTAAGTCAGTATTGGGTTCAAATAAAATAAAATAGAATTATTTAAAAGCGATAGAATTCATACCATCTTGAGTTGGAAATTAAATTCTAAACTCACTTGAAATAGGCTTTGAGGTGTATAGGATTCCAGGATCTTGGTAGTATATCCCCCTCCATATTCTTAAGCCGGTATGATCCTTTTCTAGATTCTGATTCAATCTCATAAGGTCCTTCCCATTTAGGAGCTAACTTTCCATCAGCAGGATTAGTAGTGTTCTGAAAAGCTTTCCTTAACACCCAATCTCCAACTTGAAACCTTCTCGTCCTTAGATTCTTGTTATATGCTCTGGATATCCTCTGTTGGTATGTTGCCATTCTCAACTTTGCCGCATCCCTTGTCTCATCAATAGTATACAATTCTAGACATAGGGCTTCAGGATTCTTCTCAGGATCCCGGAGGTTGGATCTTGCTGTAAGTACCATCATCTCTGTCGGGATTACTGCATCTGCTCCGAATACTAAGGAAAATGGGGTTTGACCAGTTGCACTTTTCACTATTGTCTTATCAGCCCATAGAACAAAGGGTAATTCTTCTGCCCATCTTCCTTTCTTAGCTCCTAGTCTCCTCTTCAATTTGTTGACAATTATCTTGTTCGAGGATTCTGCTTGTCCGTTCGCTTGAGGATGCACCGGTGTGGATGTGATCATTTTGATTCCCCAACTCTTACAAAAATCGGTTGTCCTCTTACTGATAAACTGAGAGCCATTATCACAGATTATCTCAGCTGGTACCCCGAACCTAGTCAGGATATTCCTCTTTATGAAAGATACTACTTCTTGATCTCTGACTTGGACAAATGCCTCAGCTTCAACCCATTTAGAGAAATAATCAGTCATTTACAGCATAAAGACTTTTCCTCCTGGAGCCTTTGGCAATTTTCCCACTATGTCCATCCCCCACTTCATGAATGGCCAAGGGGAAGCAATATGATATAGTGGTTCAGCAGGTTGATGTAATATATTACTGTGTCTTTGACATGCATCACATCTTCGAGCATATTCTGCAGCATCTTTCCTCATCGTCGGCCACTAGTATCCTGTTCTTAACACCTTTGAGAATAATGATCTGCCCCCTGTATGGTTACCACAATCCCCTTCGTGTATATCCTGAAGCACTTCTTTAGTTTTGGGATCCTCCAAGCCCCTCAGGTATGGTCCTGCAAGAGATTTCTTATACAAAACATCATTTATAACAGTGAATCGTGATACTTTCATTCTAAAGGCCTTAGGATTCTCATCCTTTGGGATGTGTCCTTCCTTGAGATATCTCATGATTGGAGCCGTCCAGGACTTAGGATCCTCCTCAGGATATTCATCATCAGGATCCTGGATACTTACTACATCCTTATCCTGAGATTTGAGAAGATCCACTGCAGGATATAGGATATGTAGTATTGGTATTTGGGTTCCCTCCGGTATCCTGACTGATGATCCTAGATTTGCCAAGGCATCTGCTTCAGCATTATCCTCTCTTGGTACCTGTTCAAGTGTAAAAACATCGAAATATCCTGAGAATTTCGAGATACTCAATTAACTTCTCACCTTTAACTGCGTAGGATCCATTAAAATGATTAGTAATTAACAAGGAATCAACAAATACTTGTAAACTTTTAATATTCATATTCCTGGCCAACTCTAATCCTGCAATCAGAGCTTCGTATTTTGCTTCATTATTAGTGGCAGGAAATTCACGCCTAATAGCCTGGGGTAATATGTGCCCCTGTGGCGATTTTAGTAGTATACCCAATCCTACACCTCTCACATTAGATGCACCATCAGTATATAATGTCGAGGATTCTAAGTTTTCCCCTAACTGTTGCACTTCTAGGTCTACTTCATTTTGAATATCACTACTGAAATCAGCCACAAAGTCAGCTAGAGCCTGAGACTTTATGGCATATCTAGGTTCATATACTAGATCGTAGGCACTTAATTTTACTAACCACTTAGCCATCCTACCTGACATCTCGGGTTTCCTAAGCACATTTTTAACAGGATAATTAGTTTTAACATGAATCATATGTGTCTCAAAATAATGTCTAAGATTTGTCGATGCCATAACTAGGGCCAATATTAATTTTTCCAAATGAGAATATCTAGTTTCAGCATCTAATAAACTTTTGCTAACATAATAGACATGATACTGCTGACCTTCGAGATCCTTTACCAGAACAGCACTTACTGCATTCCCTGATACTGCAAGATACAGGGATAATGGTTCACCATCCTCGGGCTTCATCAATAGAGGTGCAGGTGAAAGATACTGCTTCAATTCCTGCAAGGCTGCCTCATGCTTCTCTCCCCATTCGAATTTCTTATTCTTCTTCAGGATATCGTAGAATTCCTGGCATTTTTCCGAGGATCTCGATATAAACATGTTTAACGCTGCTACTCGCCCTGTTAATCTTTGTACATCTTTCATGTTTGAAGGTGATTTGATATCTAGGATAGCTTTAATCTGTTCCGGGCTTGCTTCGATCCCCCTTTTAGTCACCATGTATCCTAGAAACTTTCCTGCCCCCACTCCAAAATGGCATTTGGCAGGATTTAGTTTCATGTTGTACTGGTTCAGGATATCGAATGCTCCTTCAATATCCCGGAGATGATCCTCAGCTTTCTTAGATTTTACCACCATATCATCAATGTATACCTCCATGGTGTCCCCCAGTTTGTCTTTGAACATCATGTTCACCAATCTCTGGTATGTTGCACCTGCATTCTTCAAACCAAAAGGCATAGAAGTATAACAATAAATACCTGTTGGTGTCATGAAAGCAGTATCCTCCTGGTCTGAAGGTTCCATTTGTATTTGCTGGAATCCTGAGGATGCATCCATGAAGGTTAACATTTCATGACCGGCAGTAGCGTCCACCATTGAGTCGATATGAGGCAGAGGGAATGGGTCTTTAGAACACGCTTTGTTCAAGTCTGTGTAATCTACACAAACTCTCCATTTCCCATTTTTCTTTTGAACCACGACTACATTTGCTAACCATTTGGGAAATTTAACTTCCCTAATCATCTTGCTCCTTAATAATCTTTCAACCTCTTCCTGAATGATTGCGTTCCATTCAGGAGCAAACTTCCTTCATTTCTGTTGGACAGGCTTGAAAGACCTGTTAATTCCGAGCTTGTGAGTTATGATATCCTTGGAAATACCTGTCATATCCTCATGTTTCCATGCGAACGTTGACATCCGGCATTTCAAAAAGTTAGTCAATTGATTTTCAATATCCTGAGGGATATTGGTTCCTACGAGCACCGAGATATATGGATTATCCTGATCCAGGATAATTTTCTTAACAACCTGCTCTAAAGCCTCCACGATATCCTGGGTTCGCATCTTTAATTGCTATCCTGCTTTGGGCTTCGTCGAGGATTTCATCGAGGAAGAATAACATTCCTTCGCTTCTTGTTGATCACTTTCCACCTTGACAACCCCCCAAGGGGTAGGGATCTTGATACACTGATGATAGGTCGATGGCACATCTTTCATATCATGGATCCATGGCCTACCCAATATAATATTGTAGCAGGATAAGGAGTCCATGACACAGAAGCATAGCATTGAGTTGACTCCTTCAACATATACTGGCAGCTTTGTTTCTCCCACAGTATTCCTGGCCTCTCCACTGAATCCGACAAGTACAGTAGATTTTGAAGTGATATCCATTGGGGAAACATTCATCCTTTTCAACGTTTCTAGCTGAATAATGTTGACAGATCTGCCATTATCCACCAGTATCATGCGCACAAAGTGATTAGCAACATATATAGTTATTACCAAATCGTCATGATGGGGATCCTAGACAGTATCCCTGTCATCATTGTCAAACGTTATCATTTTATCAGTTGTGAGGGTTGTCGTCTTGGCTGGCTTATCTCCCCCTTCTGCCTTAGCTTCCTTTGCATGTCTTTTTGCTGCAGAATAAGAAATTCCACAGATATCTGATCCTCCTGAAATAAAGTTAATTATCTTGGCATCCACAGGAGGTGATGCTGCTCGTTCAGGATCCTTCTCAGTATCCTGACCCTTATTCTTCTTTCTTCCCAGGAGATCCTTTAGATATCCTTTGCTCAGGAGATAGCTTATTTCCTTCCTCAGAGCAATGCAATCTTCCGTAACGTGTCCAAAATCCTCATGGAAGGCACACCATTTGGATTTATCCTTCCAATCAGCTTTCTGTTGGTTCTTCCTAGGCCACCTCGCCTTGTCTCCCAAACCCTGCATAGCATACACCAGTTCAGGTATATTAACAGAAAAACAATATTCTGACAACTCGGGATACTCCTCAGGATCCTCGTCTTCAACAGCATTCACTTTCTTGCTATCATTCCTGCCATACGGCTTAGAGCGATATGGTTTGTATGAGGATTATGACTTCCTGTTAGTTGATTCATAGGTTGAGGATGAATTCATCCTCTCTTGCATCTTTTTGTCATCTTCCAGCCGAATATATCTTAAAGCCCTGTTTTGAGCCTCATCCAGGTTCCTGCAAGGATTCATTACAAGATCCTGATAAAATTGAGAATCCTTTGCAACCCCATTTTGAATGCCTGCACAGCTGTTGCAACATCAAGGTGTAGGATATCCAGAGATTCCCTGTTAAATTTTTGGTCACATAATCCCTGAAGGATTCTTGAGGTCCTTGAGTTATCCTGTAGAGATCACTGGTTAGTTTTTCAAAACTTCGACTGCAGGAAAATTGACTATTAAACAAATTAACTAAATGAGCAAACGATGTAATTGAATGAGGTGGAACATTTAAAAGTCATTTTAAGGCCGATCCTGTCAAAGTAGAACCAAAACCATTGCAGAGGCATGCTTCCTTGAGATTTGGAGGGATAGGATTAATTTCCATCCTTTCCCTATACTGAGCAATATGCTCTTCAGGATCCGTAGTTCCGTCATAGAGCTTCATGTTGGGGGTTTGAAATCTTTTTGGGATTTCAGCATCACAAATAGGATATGCAAACCGAGATATCCTGTGGCTATTCTGGGACACTTCTGGAATTGGCTGGACCACCCCAGGTACACTGGATATCATGTCCTTCAATTTATGAAGCTCCCTAGAAAATGCTGATGTCATACCTGCATCCTGCAAAGATCCAAGACCATTAGTAACAAGAGTATTAGTATTATTAGACACGTTACGAGTCTGAGGATTCTGGCCATATCCTGAAGCATATCCTGAGCTTCTCACAATTGACACACTGACCAAAGAGGGTATCCCAGGAGTATGACTAGGCACAATATTGCCCCTGTTATCCTCAGTATACACTGCCGAACTGAAGTTCAAAGCCCTGGGCTGCAAGGGAGTGACGGTATCCTCAACAGGCCTGCTCGAGCTGGATTTCAAGAGTTGTATCTCTCTCATCAGCATTTGGTTGGTCTCCTGCTGTTGCTTCATCTGATCCTGTATACTACCAAACAAGGTTAGAATTTCATCATTAGAAGCCAAAATAGGAGTTCCCCCTGAGACAGCAGATCCTTGAACATTCTGACTGGGGATAACATCCCGAGCCACATAAGTTTCGGTCCTTCTTGGAAGATCCTAAGGTTGTGAAGAGGCTTGCGTCCTCGGAGGTGGTGGAAGCACCGAGCCAATTGTTGCAGAGGTTGTGGCAGACACGGTAGAAGAGCTCATGTTTGATCTTGAGGCCATTGAAAATAGTGTAGCAAAAAGTTTTGAAAATAGAAAACCAAGTAATGATTTTGAAAAAGTTTTTAGTAGAAATAACACCACTATCCCCACAGTGGACGCCAAATTGTATTGGTAAAAAATTACCGAAGCAATTAAGTGATCAAATTAGTTAAGTGAGGTAGTGTGCTAGAGGTGTTTGTGAAAAATGTGCTGGTTAAGTTGTTAACAAAAACAGTTTACAGGATACGCCTCAGGATATCGAGCTGTATCTACAATTAAACAATGAGCAAAAAGGTAAAGGGTGACACGGGATGTACGAGGAAAACCCTTGATCAATCTAGATCGCCGGCATAAAACCTCGGGAGCTGAAAATCGCAGCTGCCTTGTTCTTCTTATTACTTCAAATATCAGGATACAGTGCAGGATATGATACAGATCAACTAGGTGTTACAATGCAATTCGAATACAAGTGTGAGTGTTCGTGAGTGATTGCAGCTAGTAGAGAGCAAGAGTGTACGAAAGTTGTGTGTGTTCTATCTGATCCGATCAATCTTATTTATAGTAAAACAAAACTAACAAACTAGCCTATAAAACCGGGATACGCCGAAGGGTGGATGCCGGGAAATATGTACCGGGGCCATGTCCACCAGACATGGGTCGTGTCCAAGGGTGGATGCCGTGCAGAAGAAAAGACAACAGCAAAGGACAAAACTGGTAGCCAACACGGGACCGTGTTAAACCAACACGGGGCGTGGTCAACTAAAATATTTTTCAGAATCTGTGATAGTACAACAAGTACATTGGCCACGGGCTATGCCATTGACACACGGGGCCGTGTTAGTACAAGACTTGACAAGCAGTTAATGAGGAAGAGAGAGAGAGAGAGATAGATGATCACGGGGTCGTGGTGAAGCTTCTGATTTCAGCTATAAATAGATGTGCTTGGTTCCATTCCAAACCATCCCTTGGCAAACCACTTCTCTCTCACTTACCACCACTCAACCACCACTACAACACCATCATCCACCACCATCATCTATTTTCCATCTTTTATAGTGTTTGTAGTAGTCTCGGGATACAAGATTGATAGTAAGAGTCTTTGTCAAAGAAAGGCCATGCTTGGCTAAACTTTTACATCACTTGTTGAAGACATATCTTTTATGTATTTTCTTTTATGATTTACAATCTTTGGCAACTTTTTAATTGAGTATGTATTAATGACTTTAATAACTAGTTTTTTATATTGAAGGCAAAATTATCTAATTATTCTTCATATGTCGTTGATTCACATATTTGTGTCTTTACGGCCTATAAAAAGTGCGTTAATTGTCTGGAAGGGGGTTAGAAGGTTGGTTGGGTAAATTTTATGTCTCGTTCAGTGTATAGATCCTTCGAGAACCTGGTTCGAGCTTAGTAACACCTCACGAGTCGGACCGGGCATTACCCACCACGGGAAAGGTGCAACGCTTGAATCCCTTATCTATAAACTACTATTAAAACTTTAAACCAACCCCGCGAGGACTGTATTCTTGCTGACCCAGACCAATGGGTTGAGGGTGATCGCTTCTTGGAAGGAGACCCACCACTTTTTGCATTAATAACTTACTTAATTATCTTTCAATAATCCGACTTAGTTGGATTGTATCCTTGCTGACTCAAACCACTAGGTTGAGGGTAACGTCGCCTTCACAAGAGGGGCCTACTACTATAACTAAGATAATCTCTTAAAATGCCCAAAGTGCGGAAATCATCAAAATGGTACATGAAAGATAAGTCGGAACCAAGTGATTCTTTCTTATCTATCTATTTTTACTTTTATTTTATTTTCTGTTTTTAGTTTATCTTTTTATAATTTTAAAAATCTTTTCTCAAAGTTTGGTTCGATTAGACGTTAATGATAAGCCGGTATTAAACGCTCTTGTGTCCTTGGACGACCTCGGTATCTTGCCATCACTATACTACGTCCGCGATGGGTGCACTTGCCCTAGCGTGTGTGTAGAGTGATAGTCGAATATCGTGTTTTATAAATTTAAAACTTGAAATCGGCGAGTAAAAAGAGCTAAAAATATACTAAAAAATATACTCACACCGACACACGTGAGTGGACTAATGTCCACCCTTAACTCGACCGACTCTAGTCGGATAATAAGTACTCACCGAGAGCCTAATCCATTTTACATACCTGGCGCGGTTCAAAGCAATGACCCGTTTTCAATACCTTGCAAATTCTTTTCACTAGTCACGGCAATACTTTCCCTTAATATAAGCTTACCTGCAAGTATGACACTTAACAATAACAAGCGTTGTTGGCGCGGTTCAAAGCCATGACCCGTTTTCAATATCTTGCAAATTCTTTTCATTAGTCACGGCAATCCTTGCCCATAATATAAGCCTACCTGTAAGTATGAGACTTAACAATAACAAGCGTTAAGTACTACTCTCAGATGGTGATATCATCACCATTTGACCTGTATGACCCGTTTAGTCTTTTAACCATCATTGGTTTATTCTTTAGATAGCTACAATAGTGACATACTTGCGATTTCGCTTATTTGACTCATTATGACTTACGTCATAGAGTCTCGTTTTTACACTCATTAGTTTAGTCATTAACATATGATTTACTTTCCCTTTTTACTCGACCGACCCATTTCGGTTTGGGTCAGCAAGTGGTTTATTTCAAAAACATATTTTTACTCCCTTGAGCCATTTCGGTTCACGTCAGCAAGTATTTATGTCAAAAACAACATATTTTTACTCGTTTGACCCATTTCGGTTCGCGTCAGCAAGTATTCATAGCAAAAACTCCTTTTTACTTATTTAACTCGTTTCGGTTCGCGTCAGCAAGTATTTATCAACAAAACTCATTTTTAGTTGTCTGACTTGTTTCGGTTCGCGTCAACAACTATTTATCAACAAAACTCATTTCTACTTGTTTGCAACTATTTATCAACAAAACTCATTTCTACTTGTTTGACTTGTTTCGGTTCGCGTCAGCAAGTATTTATCATCAAAACTCATTTCTAGTTGTTTGACCCGTTTCGGTTCACGTCAGCAAGCATTTATCATCAAAACTCATTTTTACTTGTTTGACCCGTTTCGGTTCGCGTCAGCAAGAATTTATCATCAAAACTCATATTTTATTATAAGGGTGTAAGTTTTACTTACTTTGCATCCGATCATGCTTTCTCACGTCTTTGACCCGCTTGACCCATTTCTTCCAAGCTCCTACCTAGTTTGTCAAGAGTCAAACGATAATATCATGTCAATAAGATTGTTAGATTAGTCATAATGTCCCATGACCATTCCTCTTATGGACTTTTATAAACATATATCTCATTCAATTCCAATTGCCATTTGACAAATATAAATGCACTAACAAGTTCATAAAACTCCTTTAAGCTTTTTATCATATACTTGGTGGGCATCCTTTTTAGGCTATCATTTTAGCTAAATTTCTCAACCAAAACCACAACATTTCATTCAATATAATAAGTTTATATACTTATGAACATCAAGTCAACATAAACTTTCAATTATCACATGCTAACTTATCCTTTTTACCAACTAGTCATGGGTTCATCTTTCATGTCAAAACCCATTTCATAACGTGTATGAACATTTAACCAAATCTCAAAATGTTCAAGTAATTTACACATACAAGCAAATATGGTGATCATAAGCATAAAAACAACATCAAGTTTCATTATATCATAAAAACCCACTTCATGACATATATGAACACTTACTTGAATCTCCTAATTGTTCAAGTACTTTACATATGTAAGCAACTATGATGATTGTGAACATCAATGCATCATCAATTTCATCATATGATCAAAACCCATTTCATACCACATTTGAACAATCATAAAAACCAAGTCCTAGAGCAACATTTAACATAATTAGCAATTAGGACTACCATGGTTGTTCCTACAATCTCAATTCACATGTTCACTATGATTGAACCATTAAACCTCCTAGTTTCACAAATTTCTCTATCTTCATAAATTTGCCAAACTTGAAATTGTGACTTACCTTGGGTTAGGATGAAGTAATACTTCTCAAAACTTCAAACATGCACCGAGATTATTTCGATTTTCACTTGGATTTGGAGGTTTTGGGTATACTTTTAAGAACCAGGGTTCACCCCCCTCCATCTCTTTCTCTGTACGTACACACACACACACACACACTTGTGTGTGTATATTTGGGTTTTTATTTTGTCTTCAATAAAACAAGTTTCACTATACCCCTTTTTAACCCCTCATGTATTGTTTTCTTTTTAAAAGAGGATTACTATCCATTGTTTCATTAAACATTAACTTAATATTAACTATGTTATTTATTCCTAATTAATTTAGTAAACTCGGGAAGACCATAACCCGTTTTATTTTAAGTCCCAATATTCCGTTCTTTTATAACTTTATTTACTAAAAGTATTTGTTCACTCTTTATTTAACATTAGATTTATTTAATTAAATCCTAATGTTTATCGGGTTGACTTTTATCACTAACGGTATTTTACCCGCTCATTCCAATGAACTTTGTTTGATTAGCAAACCCGTTTTTGAGGTGTTACAAAAATCCACATAAATGCTCTTGTTAGGCATATACCCAGCCTATGTACTTGTTGCCAAAGTTATAAAAAAAAGTCTTAGATAGAGTAATCTCTACAAGATAGGCCGTCGTGACTAACTTCGCTTAATTACTTGAAATTGATTAATCATGGTTGACCTTTGCTAGAATCAGATCTAGATGGTCAACTCAGGCTGAGTTTGACTTAAAAACAAATAAAACATAATTCTTATGTATATCATATTAAAGAATAAATATCATTTTGCAAGGGATGAACATCAACTTTTGAAATACTAGACTATTTTAACATGTATTTTTTATTTATTTATATTGATATTCACGTATTCTATTATACATATATATTATTTCTAAAAAGTAATTCCTATATAATTTAATATGTCCGAGTACTCTCCGCTTAGGCTGAGTACTCGCAACTCCCATATCGACCGACTTAGAAAGCCTAGTTACTTCTCCAACCATGCCTATTGCTCAAGACTTAGTTATGTTTGCACATATGCCCACGAGTACAATGTATACTTGTTTTTGATTTTACACTGCTGAAAATTACTCGAAATACGATCTTAAACTCATTTAAGAAACAAAATTGAAATATCAAATATTCAACCACTCTTCTAACAATATTATAATTTAAATAACTTCAAGTTCTTAATAACTTTACAATACTTTTTATTTATTTATTTATTTATTTATTATTTGTTGGGTAAACAAGCTCAGTTAATCAAACAAATTTCCTCTAATCTTATACCCGTCTCAATTCCGTACAAACACCTTAAAAGAAATCTTATACCTAAGATCATACCTAAGTACCATTCATTACTCGTTCCAAATGTTTCGAATTTTGCATTCAGGTTTGGATTTTACTATCATCCCTAGTAATGACTACCGATTAGACTCTTAAACTTAAGGGACTTTGAGGGGCCTTTTATGATGACGATTTACAAGGCCCTTTGTAGAGGAGGCCATCTGCCTTAAGACTAGGCGGAGGTTAATGGTGGCCCGGGGTGTCCCGACTTAATCGATTTTTTCGCTTGTAGTGCTAATTTTATCGAAAATTTTCGATTTTTACAGTGTGAAATATTAGATTTTTAAGAGTTCGGCTCCCACCGATTTGAAATTTGAAAGTCCGGCCCCATTAAGTTTTCGTTCAAACTCCAGCAATCCTAAAGACTTACACTAAATGAGTTCCATCTCATTTTGGTTTGTCTGATTTTACTTTCTCTTTTGACAAAATGAGGATTTGGTTATAAACCCTTCCTCTGATTGGAGGTTGACATTTTGATATAATAAATTCACTAAAAATAATGATTTATTCGCAAAGAAAAAAAAATATATAATATATTTTAGACCTTTGTGGTCATTGAACAAAGCTGAAATACGCGGTCTGTATATTGCGAGATTAATAGTCAACTAGAGGAATGAATCGTGAGGAACTTTGAAGTCAACGTTTTAGACAACAACTTAATACTTTTTCAAAAGTTATTTTTTGTTAGGAGCTATCAGTTTGGTTTGTTTCGATACTAAGGATACACGAACCAAACACCACGCCGCCCTTCCGCGTCCTCTGCTCCTCCGCGTCCTCTGCTCGACGTTGGGGACGATCACAAGAAGACAAAAATTATCCCTCCCCCCTCTCACACACCCCTATTTTTTTGAAATGTGAACTTCTAATGGTGACCATTGTCACATCCGCATATAGCGGACCCTCTCCAAGAACGTGGACCCAGATAGCGGGGCCAGCGCTGGGTTAACCAGTCTTGGGTCGAAGCTTTTCCCCGGAAACCGTACTGCCTCCACACGATTTTACTCGCTGAAGTAACAGCCGGATGAAAACCGGAGTGACGCTCAGGATCAAACCCTCATCGGTGGGTTTTTCACCATCATAGCTCACATCCCACACCCATATGCCTTTGCCAGTAATCGAACCGGAGTCTCACAAAGAAACAACCGGTCCATCAACCAACTGAGCTAGAGAGGTGGACATTCTCACACACCCCTATACATACAATATATAGATACACATTTTAGGTCCATCATCCCATTTCCACACCTCCATCCTCTTTGCCCCATCCTCATACCCATCCTACGTGTCGCTTACGTGACGGACCATCCTCTAAGGAAGAACCATCACCATACTATGTAGCCTAATATTTACAACATCAAGGTTTGTTATGATACCTATACTTACAACATCATTCAACAGAGAAAAAAAGCAATTTACCTAAAAGAACATCGGAAAAGTATTTTATGTGACCAAAGTATGTTTGGGATAAAAAATAAAAAAAATAAAAAGGAAACTTAAAAAAATCTTAAAACAATCAAATAATTTTTTAAAGGGGATGGTCTGTAATAATCTCAACTAGACGTCATTGGCCATTGTCAGTCTCACCTTCACCTATTTTTCCTCAATCAGTCCTCAGTTAAATTTTTTTCTGAATTACAAACTGATATATTAGGGCTTTTGATCAGAACGGGGATACGAGTCTATTGATGTAAAACTTATTTTGAAACAGTGCTCCAAACGAGTTGTTTTGTTAATTAGAAGTTTAAACACCCGAACTGAAACATCGTTTTCATCGTTTGGAGCAAGGTAAATTTTACATCATTCGACTCGTATCCTCGTTCTGATCAAAAGCCCTAAAACATCAGCTTGTAATTCAGAAAAAAAAAAAAAATTTAACTCCGTTAATTTTTTTTAACTAAGGACCGGTGGAGAAAAATAAGTGAAAGGTAGGACTGACATGAGGAATATTCAAAGGTGATACTGGCAAATGACCAATGACGTATAGTTGAGATTATTACAGGCCAATTCCCCCTTTTTAAATAGTTACTGATTTTATCTAAATTAAACTTTTTTTGAACGGCCAACAGAATCAATCCCGAGCACTCTCGAGACACCTCCATTAATTCAGAAAAAAAAAAACTTAACTCCGTTAATTTTTTTTAACTGAGGACCGGTGGAGAAAAATAAGTGAAAGGTGAGACTGACATGAGGAATATTCAAAGGTGATACTGACAAATGACCAATGACGTATAGTTGAGATTATTACAGGCAAATTTCCCTTTTTTAAATAGTTACTGATTTTATCTAAATTAAACTTTTTTTGAACGGCCAACAGAATCAATCCCGAGCACTCTCGAGACACCTACTGGATCAAACGAAGTACTCCGAGAGTAACCCTAGTCCACCACCAATTCCGTCCATTGGCACGACGGTGCCGGTAAAACCCGTTTGGCTCAAGGATCGAACGCATGTTTCACTGGGTCTCCTATCATTGCCCCCCAGTGCCTCATTCTACACCAAGTGGGAGTTGAACCTGCGTCTCTCAAGAGAAATTCAAGTCTTCCACCACTTCATCTAGAGATCATTGACTATCTAAATTAAGTTGTTACAACTCGTGATATGAGAAAATGACCATTTGAACGCATGGCTTGCCTTGTAAAATCCAAGACCACAATGCGTAATTTTATCTCAACTTATGCTTTGATTGATGATTTCTTTTTTGGGTATCTATGCTTTAAAATTCAAAAGTAACAATCTATACAGCATACAATAAAATTTATAAATCATTGTTGGCCAAAGAAAAAAATTTCATAAAAAATGGTGATGGCAAGTAGAGAGGTGATAAAATGGATGGGTTGGATTTAGAGGTGGTAAAATAAACCCATTAACTAAATTTTGGGTCAAGATGGGCATTTAAAATAACAGTTTGGGTTATCTTGGGCATAAGTAAATTGTTAGGGTGTACGGTGTGGGACTCGGCAAGACGCGGCAATCAAGTTTGCCGATCGGCAAACACCGGCGCCGACTATTTGGGGACGCGGCAAACCAAAGCAATCGGTGACAGGTTACCGAGTCGGGAAAGAAGAAAATTTTGGTTGGTGGGCCATGTATAACGGTAATATTACCGTTTAAATAAAAAAAAATATTTTTTCTTTAAAAAATTATACTATGAATATCAAACCAAACTATAACCAAATACCCTCAAATATATACCCAACCAAACCAAAAAATACCACCAATTCTTCCCAAATATTTACAAAATAAAATGGCGGATGAACTCCCGTTAAGGTGTGGGGAGTGGTTAAACACTTTGGAGTGGCAAACCAAAAACCGACCAATCAGAGCGCGCCATGTCAATCAGTGAAAAGTGTTTAAACTTTGATGAAAAGTGTTGGCAATGGTTTAGACATTTGATAAAGTGGTAAACTTTTTTTTTAAAAAAAAAGGAAAAAGGTGTGATTGGTTGAGAGATGGAATGGACCCCACCCACACTCCCCCTCTCTCTCTCCTTCCTCCCCTCACCGATTCGGCATGCCACCACCGATTTGGCAAACTTTGGTGACTAAACACTTGTTGCCGGTGGTGTTTACCGATCGGTAAAGGGGTTTGCCACCCTTTACCGATCACCACACCGTACACCCTTATGGTTCCCACCCATGAGTAGCGACGATTCATCCGATAGTAGCATTCTTTTTTTTTCAAAATCTCATCGAAGAAGCCGAACTTCAAGACACGGGCACATCTAACCGAAGGAGATATATTGAACGTCAACGTGAGGAGGGGCATGAGAACTCATGGCGGTTTATTTTGTCGAAGACCCGAAGTACAACGAAGATATCTTTCGGCATAGGTTCCGTATGTCGAAACGTTTGTTTCTAAAAATTGTGGCCGATGTGGAAGAGAACGACCCGTGGTTTGTAGAGGCCCCCGATGCGCGAGGTAAGAAGGGCTTTACGCCGTTGCAAAAGGTGACATCGGCTATTAAACAGCTCGCAACTGGTAACACTCCAGACGAGAACGACGAGTACTTGCATATGGCCGAAAGAACTTCCCGCGAGTGCCTAGAATATTTTTGTGAAACGGTTTGCAAAATATACGGTCCAGAGTTCTTACGTAGGCCGACAAGCCACGACATGGCACTTTTATACCAAGCTCATGAGGAAAAACATCACCTTCCCGGTATGTTCGGTAGCCTTGATTGCACCCATTTCGTTTGGCGTTTTTGTCCAACAGAGTATCGAGGACAATATATGCGAGGAGATCATCGATACCCGACTGTTATGCTCGAAGCGGTTGCTTCTCAAGACTTATGGTTTTGGCATGCTTTTGCCGGTCCACCGGGTTCTCAAAACGATATCAATGTTCTACAACAATCTCCGTTATTTTTAACGGAACGAAATGGAACCGCGCCAAAATGTCCATTTTACGTTAACAACCATTTATACAAATGTGGTTATTTGCTCGTGGATGGAATCTACCCTTCGTGGTCCGTGTTTGTGAAGTCGATCCCTTACCCTCACGAAGTAGACCAAAAGAAATTCAAGAGGCAACATGAGGCGGCAAGAAAAGACGTCGAACGAGCTTTTGGTGTTTTGAAGGCGAAATGGGGTGTAATGAGTCGACCGATGCGAGTAAAAACCGTTAAAAAAAATTAGAAGTGTCGTGTATACGTGTATTATTTTACACAATATGATTTTGAAAGATGAAGGAAAGGCGATAGCACCGGTGCACATTCGGGATCCTCCGGTCGAGCCCGCTCTAGACGATACGGTGTTGGGCGAGTTGATGGATGAAGACACGCATTGGAGACTAAAAAACGATCTCATAGATCATCTCGCAAGTCAAGATTTACCCCACCTTTTGGTCGATTCCGACGAAGACTAGTTTAAATTGTTTCAGTTAATGTAATTTTATTGTTTTTTAATTTAGTGTAATTTTGATGTTTTTAATTTAATTTATGAAAGTTTATTGTTTTTTAATTTAATGTATTTATTCTACATTTATTAAATAAAATAGTGCACAAAAAAAAATAATATTAAAAGTTTACCACTTCAGCAAGTGTTTAAACCATTGCCAACACTTTTCAGCAAAGTTTAAACACTTTTAACTGATTGACATGACGCGCTCTGATTGATCGGTTTTTTAGTTTACCACTCCAAAGTGTTTAACCACTCCCCACACCCTTAGTAGGTCTAGATGGGCCAAAGTACATTAAACATAATCACAAGACGGGTCAGGATCACCGAGCAGCAATGTACAGTTAGGGTTTCTGTCTCGCTAATCAAAAATCGCTCTTTTGTCTGGTTTCTCGCTACTTCAGTTAGGGTTCTTCGTTAGCTCCTTAACATCAAATTGAGGAGCCTCCGACTAATCGCAAAACCCAAATCACGCTTGTTGGTAAACCCTAATTCTTTTTGTTATCTAATTGATTGTGATTTAAGTTTGATTTGAAACCCTAATTTTTTTGTTATCTAATTGATTGTGATTTAAGTTTGATTTGAAACCGTATTTTTTTTAGTATTTGAAACCCTAACTGGTAATTTACAGTTAATAGTTAATTTAACCATTTTGTTTATTAAATCTTTATGCACCTACAAAGTTAAAACATTGGGTGCCAACTGATATCTCAATTAATTGAACAGGAACATACCCTATATTCAGATGGTCTGATTCAGTATGGTCCTGATACTAGGAATTGAGAAAATACGAAACTAAGGACCGATCTTTATACTTTAATCGGTGTCACAGGTTGGGTTTGGTTGGTTTCCATTTGTAATACTTGTAGTGTATTTCAAGTGTTTTAATATGTGAAAAATGTTGCATCTTTTATACATCCTAATTAGTAGTTGAATTTTCAAAGAGAATATGCTAGCATACGACTTATGGACCCATTAGGAAATTACTATGTAGTTGCATAACATGACCACTTAGATA
>JARYGA010004321.1:0-21316 GCA_030545235.1 Helianthus tuberosus | reverse complement strand
CCAATGTCAAATTCTATCAAGGTTTCAATTTTGGGAATAGAACGCAATTCCCAAACTCTTAAATGCAGAATTTTCAGCAACTTCAATTCGCTTAGGTCCGTAAGAAAATTACAATTCCCCTCCTTCAACAACCGAACATACAACTCTTCCAGCCTAGTGAGCTTTGATATCACACCAGGTGTTACGTAAGACAAATCATTACAATAGTAAACATCTAGTAACCTTAAATTGGTCAATCGTCCGATCTCTTCAGGGATATTTATAATTCCAGTACGTCTAAGCTTTAGAATCTCAAGACATGATAACCCCCCAAGTAACGAAATTTCACAGAGAGATCTATTTCCACTTAGATCTAGCAGGCGTAGCATTGTGAGCTGCGTTAGTGATTGTGGGAGAGATGAAATGTTGTTACCCCGCATATCTAAAACTTTCAGCTCTTTCTTGCCCCGAAAGAATTCAGCCGGAACAATTGAAAGTTCATTCATTTGTATAAGGAAAGTATCAAGGTGTGGCAAATCAGGTTCATAATCAGGAAGCTTACATATTTTATTTTCCATGAGGGGGATCTTCTTGTAGCTTTTTATAACGTCGCTTCTTGGCTGCCATTCTCTCAAACCTTTTCCGGACACCACCAAAAACTTGTCATCACCTTTAAAAGTAATGAACAATGCCATATCACGAACAAGGTCGTGCATTTTAAATAATTCTTCTTCTTCTTCTTCTCTTCTATTATCTTCAAAGAAAAAATTCGCAGGCAATAACAAGAAAGATGATTTAAGAGACTCAACAGCCAGTTGAACTATATCTTTTGTATCGTGAATGCTATCGGGATTATTAAATATCCCAAGAGCGAGCCCATAATGTGTCAACGTTTTAAGGCCAATGTTTCCATCTTCTGGGAACATACTACACAATAAGAAAAGTGACTTAGCTACTTCATCTTCAAGATGGTCGTAGCTTAGCTTCAATTGCAGTATACCTTCCTTTTTATAGGTGACATCCCCATCTATGGGAGCTTGTAGTCGTCGAAGCGCTGCCTCCCAAATTTTAATTTCTTTGTCTTTTAGGGCTTTTCCAAGAGCTTGAATAAAAAGTGGCAATCCACCACATTCCTTGACAATCTTTATTGCAACTTCTTTCAATGTATGGTCCCATTCACTTTTACCAACCACACGTTCAAAAAGCGTCCATGCTTCTTTCTCTTGCAAAGGGTTCACCGAGATATTCTTTTGGGCATTCATTGCCGCACACACGTCTCTGCTTCTAGATGTTAGCAAAATCTTGCAATTCATGTACTCACTCCCACATGGAATGCCCAATTCTTCAGTCTTTACTTCTTCCCAAACGTCATCTAGAATGATTAGAACCTTCTCTCCGTTCATTATTCTACTTGCTGGAACTTTAACCTTTTCTTGAATTATTTTAACATCAACAGTTCTTGACACTGTTATAAACACAATATCCGCAAATTGATTCTTTATTGCTTTAGCAACTTCACTAGCTAGCGTAGTCTTACCTACACCACCTAAGCCATTGATTCCAACGATTTGTGTTGTGTCATCTTCTATAGCTCGAATGATTTCCTTCAAAATTGACTTATGGGTACCGATATCATCAAGATTTTTACTTTGGTACAAGTCTGTGAATCCTGGGGCTTGAGCAGGAAGGGAGACACAAGTTTCAAAACTCTTACCCTCTTGTTGGTGCTGCTGAAGAGAAAGCGTTCTTTTTATCGCCATCTTACTACAACGACGGAGGGTACACAAATGGAAGCATTTCTCCTGGTCTTCTCCGTTAGTAAACTGCGTGGCGTTGGATATTTCAGCATCTGCTTTATTCATCCACTCTTCCACGCCTTTTAGTAGAACTTCCCCTTTAGATCTAGCCAAATCTATATGTTGTTGAACCCTTCCCTTCATACTCGACAGCTTATCAGCTTCCTTTTTATATTTTTCAACATTTTCAGAGCAATAACACACGTAGCTTATCTCTTTAATAGCCACACCAAACAACAAGTCTACCACTTTTCCGATCACGGAAGAACTAACCGCCTCCGCCATACTGGTATGTTTTTTAGATCTAACAACACACCATGGACAAAACCAAGAATGAAAATCGAAATTCCAAAGAAAATAAGGAAAGTGGGTAGGGATGAAGATAGACTAAAGTAAATGAATTGTAGTTCTGTTAGAGGTGACTTTACTTTTTATTCGTTGAACATAATTATTGAACTGATATTTTCGTTTAACACAATTATATCATTTGACGTGTATAGGCTACTGATATTTTTAATTGATATATCTTATTTTATCATATTACATAACGTATACATAATTTTGTTGTATTTTATGAGAAACGTAAGTTGTGCAAAATACTTGTGTAATATAATGTAACCATGTTGCATTTGACGATAAAGAGTAAGATGCTAAAATGGTTCATGAGTTTACTTTATTTTTGCCACTTTAGTCATAAAATGAAACTTTTTATATCTATGTCCCCGAGGTTTCATGTTTGCTGCAATTTTCATCCAACAACAAAACTGGGTTAGAATTTTCTATCAACCTCCACTTTTTTTATTGTCTTCCTCATTTAATGAAGGGCATATTTGTCATTTTACGTATGAATAATAGTTAATTTAAATGAGGAAGACGATGTTAAAGGTGGAGGTTAACAGAAAATTCTAACCCAGTTTGCTAGTTGGATGAAAATGACAATAAAAATGAAACCTCAAGGACCCAGATACAAAAGTTTCATTTTTAGATTAAAGTGACAAAAGTAACATAAACTCAGGGACCA
The DNA here is from genome assembly GCA_030545235.1 of Helianthus tuberosus. NCBI lineage: Eukaryota > Viridiplantae > Streptophyta > Magnoliopsida > Asterales > Asteraceae > Helianthus > Helianthus tuberosus. The sequence continues at coordinate 18,520 of JARYGA010004321.1, read as the reverse complement.
TTTTGACTTTTTACTCGAGACAAAAGAATATGAAATGACTATATATTAGTTCAATATAATATAACTATGTTAGAATGTGTATTACACGAGTTGAATAAAATAAATATACTTAATAATGAAGATTAAAATATTATTAAACGGTTTTTTGAAAAGATATTATTGATCTTTTAGATAAAATATTAAATTTGAATGATAGAGTTTGAAAGAAAGTGAAATAAGAGAGGAAAAAAATCTTTGTCTCACTAAATTATAACATATGACGTAAAATGATAATAATAATGATAATAATAATAATAATAATAATAATAATAATAATAATAATAATAATAAAAGTATTTTATGTAGTTTGTCCACTATTCTTAACTAGATAATGTTTTGTACTTAGAGACCATTTTTCAAAATTTTTAAAGACATAGGAACTATTCGTGTATCTTGTACGCTATTCTTAACTAGATAATGTTTTATTACTATTGGTGTTTAACAATTTTTTATTAAAAAATATAATATAAATTGGTGATATAAGAGAAGCGAGAAAAATAATATTAGGCTCACATAATTGTGACAAATCATGCAGCTAGTTACTTATTTATTAGGTATAAATTATTCATTATATATAGAATTCACTGAATTCGTAAGATCTAAAATGTTATTTATTAATCTTATAATTTTGTTGATAGTGAAGCAATAGAGTATGGTTTTTGGTTTTGTAAGTTGTATCGACTGCGAGTTCCGTACAAAGTCAATTGATTTCGAACAACATAGGTACCACCAATATTCGTTTTTATGGTTTGACAAGTTAATGCTATACCGAATGTGTGTATCGTACCGGACAAAGTCAATTGGTTCCTAACAACATAGGTACCACCAATATTCGTTTTTATGGTTTGACAAGTTAATGCTATACCGAATGTGTGTATCATACTGATAGTAACAAACCCAATCGATACTGATGAAAAGCCTGCCGCATAACAAGAAGACTCCCACTAATTAAATATATGAATAGATATGCCATGCTGACAATGAATAAATATCCCAGATAGTATTTTGCTACATTAACCAAAACCAATTATTGGATTAAAGAAAAGGATACCAAGTGTGCATTGTACCGATAGTAATGAATCCAATCGAGCTCGTTGCTTAATACGGAGACTCCCTCTAATTAAATATACAAAATAATATGCCATGCCGACAATAAAAAATATCCCAAATAGTATTTTGTCACCTTACAAAAACCCAATTATTGGATTAAAAGTAAAAGAGATGTTTGATACCCAACAAAAACCCAATTATTGGACTAAAAGTAAAAGAGATGCTTGATACATAAAGACTCCACTAGTTGAATATAATCAGGCATGCAAAAAGAAAAAAAAATAGTTGGACATATGGCCCAATCGTATGAGGTACTGAAGGGGTATGGTCCCAAAAAAGCCGCGCAAACCTTTAACCAGATCGCGCGCATGACCATACTCCTTATTCAACACATTTCTTATTGCCAATCATGCGCGGGCTACTTCATCATTCTTGGATGCGGCGCGAGGTCTGAGCAATGGAAAGCTCCACTTTCAACACTTAGCATTCTGGAAGAGCATTCAGTAACTCGTACCCCCCGCGCGGGATAGTTACCTGCTCAGCAAGATTCACGCGTGACTACGGCGCAAGGCTGTTTTAGATAGTACACCAGGTACAAGCGGCAGGAGAAAAGAGCCAATTAGCGTCCTTCTGGCCCTGCTCAATCGTGCTCCACGATCGTCTGACATGCAGGAGACAAAAAGTACTTAAGGACGCCTACATGGCACCAATCACAGGGCAGAGACAACTGCCCCACGATCTCCACTTACCTGCTGATGGCAGAGGGGCAGCCAGGCCGACAACAGTGACACGTGGTTCCAATCACATTGCGCCAACTGCAGAAAGCTCCCAGAAGCCACTAACGGTCGACACCAGTGAGACAAGGAGCATATCCTCTATGGTGTCGCCTTCAGGCCCAACATCAGCCCACATCCTCTTACACCTCTCCGGCTATAAATAGAGACCTCACTTCACAGGTTAAACATTCTATTCCCTCTACTCTCACTCTTAATACTCAATTATCTCCCCAAAGCAGTCGCTTATTCTCACGCCGGAGCCCGGTTAAGAGGGAAACCCCCACATTCCCCTCTTAACGAGTAACGGTGTTCTGTTTTGCAGGATTAGACGATCATTACGAAGCTCAGAAAGCCATTAGAAGATTAACTACTATGGTAGGAACATAAACCAAACTGATTAGTCCCATAATTAGTTCAGTGTTTCTTCATTGGAGCCCACCGGTTTTCTACAAAACACTTTCATCTTCTTTTTTCTGGGTTTTTGTTGTTTTTTCTTCCTTCAATCATGGCTGGTCAAGGAATCATTCCCGAGTTTGGTTTCGGAGCAAACTCTAACGCGGTGTTGGGTGGGGGTAATCAAAACGTCCAACCCCAACACATTGAAGAAATTGGCGAAATCGAAGTAACCAACACTAGGGGACCGCGCGGGAGTATCACCCGCATCACTCAAACGATAACCCCAGGAAACAACGGCGCTGGACCTTCAAACCCAGCTCCACCTCAGAACATTTTGCGCTACTAGGGCTACCAGAGGGCGAAACTCTAGCCTCATGGTACGCCAAGCAAATTGCCACCATTAATGAGGCGTATCAATCTTTGAGCGCACAGCAAGCAGTCTTAACGGCAGAACCGTCCTTGGTTACACCAGCAGGCCCCAGTCACGGGGCGCGCCAGATACCACCACAGCAAAACATCCAAGGAAGAGCTAACAGACCTCCCCCTACCAGAAGACTAAGCGTGCATGACACGCGCGATACACGGGGAGAAACAGAAAGCTATTATGACTACCCGTCACACGTCCAAAGAGGCCCAGTTCATAGCCGGCTCACGCCGCGCAACATGAACAATGAATGGGAAGATACTGACCCGAATGATCCAACTTGGCAGGATGATGAGGGTTCGTCAGTCTTCAATCGCTTGCAGAGGAACCATGAATACTACAAACCAAGACAACACGTAGGGTACACCGAAGAGACAGAGCGAGACTTTCGCCTCGCCTATCGACCAGCTGAAGCTGTGGAACATTCAAAGTTCATTCCAAAGATCGCGCTGGCGCCACTCTCAAGAGAGAAGTTACCTCCTACAGTTGGAAAGTTTAACGGATTGACTGATCCCGATGATCACGTCAGAGTTTTCACAAGCGTAGGTTGCATGGGAGGATGGAATATGCCCATGTGGTGCCATCTGTTTATTCAAACGCTTACAGGGGCTGCTCGCGCCTGGTTCGACAGCCTCCCTCCGGGAAAGATCAAGTCATGGGTGGATTTCAGGACACAGTTTTTGAATCACTTCAGTCAATAGAGACGTTACCAGCGCGACACAGCCGAGGTAGAGGACATCTGGCGCTGAGATAATGAGGGTCTGGAAGATTTCATCACTCGCTTCAACAAAGAGTGCTTGGAAATCGGTGGCGTAATGCGTTGCCACTTCAAGAAAGCCATCCGCTGTGATAGTCTCATCAGAACTATCACTGGGAAAGATGGAATGCCCAAAGAATGGGATATGCTCATGGAAGACGCGAAAATAGTCGCGCAAACTTAAGAGTCACTCGCCGGAAACAAGAATTATTATACTGAAGATCGATTTTCCAAGGGAAACTCGCGCGATCACAACAAGCGCAACAAGTACAAAAATAACGATTGGAAATCCGGAAGATCAAGGGGCCATGAAGAGAGGCCGCGCTATAGAGAAGATGCACGCGACACAATTGATAGAATCGGCTATCGAAGAGCAGTCAGGGATGATAACCGAGAAAAGCACTGGACTCCGCTCATAAAAACACCAAAAGAGGTGCTGATGACGGAGAATCATGATTTCAAGGCTCCAAGGCCTATGACAAACAAGAAGGGGCAAGACCCCAACCTGTACTGCGACTTCCACAAAAATACAGGGCACCTGACGGATGACTGTATCAGTTTACGTCAAGAGATTGAGAGAGCGCTAAAAAGCGGGAAGCTAAGCCACCTGGTGAAAAACGTGCGCAAAGAAACTCGACAGATCCAACGCCAAAGTCCGACGCCTAGAAACCCATATGGTCAATGGACCAAGATACAGCGCAAAGGAGAAAGGCAAGCGCCCTTACGAACCCTCATGGCAAGAGCAACAGGTCATTTTCCCAGTAGTACGCGGCGGCCCTCGCGCCACTCGACCCGTCGTCATTACCGGTATTATCGGCCATTATGAAACGGAGTATGTCTTCATTGACCCAGGAAGTACGGCTAATATCATCTATGAGCAATGTTTTAATCAGTTTGATGAGGATGATAAAGCGAGACTTGAGCCAGTTGATTATCCACTGTCTGGATTTTGCAACGAAATGGTCTTCCCGCTAGGCCAAATCAGCTTCCCCGTCACGCTCTCTGACGGGAAGCATTCAAGAACAACAAATGTAAACTTCATGGTGATGCCTGTCAACTCGAGACATGATCTGTTGATTGGGAGAGAAACCCAAGGCAAACTTAACATGGTAACTTCCACGCCCCACTCAGCGATAGGGTTTCCAACCAAGACGGGGGTGGCGATTATCTATGCCAAGAAAGAAGTAATGTCGACAGAAGAGATGCGCCCAACAAAAGCGGCGAAGGTTTCAACAACCGAGCCAGAGAAATGGGTGTTAAACAGCAAGTACCAGGAGCAAACGGTGACGATAGGTCACGCAATCTCACCAAACATCAGAACGCATCTCAAGCAACTCCCGTTCAAGAATATGGATATCTTCGCCTGGACTCCGGCCGACATGACCGGTGTCCCGCGCGACATTACCGAGCATTGTTTAAACACCTACCCCTCTGTTGAGCCGAAGGTCCAAAGAAGGCGCAGCTTAGGGGCAGACAAAACCAAAGCAATGAATGAGCAAGTACGTGAACTACTCAAAGCTTGAATCTTGCGAGAAGTACGTTATCAAAGTTGGGTCGCGAACCCAGTGATGGTGGAGAAGTCTAGTGGAGGATGGCGAATGTGCGTTGATTATACCGATCTCAACAAGGCATGCCCTAAAGACTGCTACTCTTTGCTTGAGATCGACAAAAAGATAGACTCTCTCGCACCATACAGATGGAAATGCTTCTTAGATTGCTACAAGGGATACCATCAGGTTCAAATGAAGCTTGAAGACGAAGACAAGACAGCTTTTTGGACATATCTCGGGATCTTTTGTTATACAAAGATGCCATTCGGCCTCAAAAACGATGGCGCCACATATCAACGCCTGATGGATAAGACCTTCGCTGGAGATATTGGGAAGCATATCGAGGTTTACATCGACGACCTGGTGATCAAAAGTCCCGAAGAGGACCAAATGTTGAAAGACATCGAAAAAACATTCAACTCGTTGCGCAGCTGTAATATGAAATTGAATCCAGTCAAATGTTCTTTGGTATGGAAGAAGGGAAATTCTTAGGCTTCATAGTCACAAATGGCGGATTTAAGGTGAATCCAGAAAAGGTCCAGGCAATAGAACGAATGCCATCACCACGAACAATCAAAGAGATGCAAAGGTTGGCCGGCCGCCTAGCCGCGCTTAAACGCTTTCTGTCAAATCACGCCGCGAAGTCATACCCTTTTATCAGCACTCTGCGCAACTGTGTGAAGAAACAAGAGTTCAGGTGGACGCCTGAAGCAGAGAATGCTTTTCAGCAAATGAAGGAGTGTTTGATCGAACTCCCTACCCTGACTGCACCGTTCGAAAAGGAGCCGCTCATCTTGTACTTGTCATCATCGGACAAGGCAGTGGGATCGGTATTGCTTGTAGAAAGAAATGGAGTTCAGACTCCAATCTATTACGTGAGTAGAGTGCTCACGGATCCAGAAACGAGATATTCAACGATGGAGAAATTGGTACTGGCGTTGTTGCACGCCTCCAGAAGGCTGCACAGATACTTCACAGGCCACGTCATCACCGTACTTACCAATTTCCACATTGGCACGATATTGCAAAAGCCAAAAACATCTGGGCGGTTAGCAAAATGGGCGATCGAGCTGGGGGGCCACAACATCTTGTACAGGTCGCGCCCAGCCATCAAAGGTCAAGTTCTAGCAGACTTCATCACAGAAGTCCCAGTTGATAAAATCAAAGACTGCGAGATTGTCGAGGCTCCCATAAAAGACATATCAAATGAGTTATGGATTCTGTACACTGATGGAGCCTCAAACGAAGATGGCGCAGGAGCCGGATTGCGCCTTGTGAGCCCTGAAAAACACGAATTTACTTACGCCATCAAGTTGGATTTCAAGAATACCAACAACGAGGCGGAGTACGAGGCGTTTCTGGCAGGCTTACGCCTCGCCATAAAAATGGGAGCTAAAAATCTACAAGCACACGTTGATTCACTCTTGATAGCCAGCCAAATTAATGGTATATACGATGCAAAGGGCGAAGTTATGGCCCTGTATTTAGAGCAAGCAAAAGAGTTGCTTCAACAGTTCAAATCTTACAAGGTAGTCCACATCAATCGCTCCGAAAACAAACCAGCTGACGCTTTGAGCAAGCTTGCTTCAACCTCCTTTCAATATTTTGCAAAAGATGTAAGGATTGAAGTACTCAAAAATCCATCAGTCCTGCTGCGCCAGGTAAATGTGATTGAAATAGGGCAGCCATCTTGGATGACCCCTATAATTCAGTATTTGCAAGAAGGAATACTCCCTGAGAGCAAGGCAGAGGCAAGAAAGATTCAAAACAAAGCTCTGCATTATGAGATGAATGGTGGTATCTTATACCGAAAGTCCTTCTTGGGGCCACTGTTGCGCTGCGTGGACCCCCAAGATGCGAATTACTTTATCAGGGAGATTCACGAAGGGATCTGTGGCATCCATGCAGGACCACGCATGGTTGTCGCGAAATTTATGAACGCTGGATATTATTGGCCAGGGATGCACGTCGACGCCCTGAAGGAGCTGCGCAAATGCGACTCCTGTCAGCGACATTCTCCAAAAACCCTGCGCCCAAAGAACGATCTTATCCCTGTATCCACTGCTTGGCCTTTCCAACAGTGTGGAATTCATATGGTGGGACCCTTCCCAGAAGCTCCTGGTGCTGTCAAGTTCATAATCGTGGCCGTTGATTATTTTACTAAGTGGGTGGAGGCCAAAGCTCTCGCCTCAACCACTGCAATGATGGTGCGCAAGTTTATTTGGGAGCACATCATTTGCAGGTTTGGTCTTCCACTCAAAATCGTCACAGACAACGGTACCAATTTTGCTTCTGAGGACCTTCGAAATTGGATGAAGGAAATGAAGATCGAGCATACCTTCTCCTCCGTTGCGCACCCTCAAGGCAACGATCAAGTGGAAAGCGTTAACAAAAGTATCGTCGAGGGGATAAAAGCCCGACTGGGCACAAAGAGAAGAGGCTGGGTAGATGAGCTCCCAAGCATCCTGTGGGCTCATCGAACAATGCCGAAGACAAGCACCGGCGAAACTCCTTTTAGCCTAGTATACGGCTCAGAGGCAGTTATCCCGGCGGAAGTTGGACTCCCCTTACCACGCTTGACAGCAGTCAACACGGTTGACAATGAAGCAGAGCGCCGTCTCGATTTGGATTTACTGGAAGAAAGACGCGAGATTGCGCGCCTCAAAGAAGCAAAATACAAGACGCAGCTTGAAAGGTACTACAATGCGAGAGTCCGCATTTATACCTTCACTCCAGGAGAATACGTCTTCCGAGACAACGAAGCTTCAAACGCTGAACGCCCAGGAAAACTAGCACCCAAATGGGAAGGCCCATACTTGGTACACGAAGTGCTAGGAAAGGGGGCATACAAGTTGCGCACCCTGGATGGACACATCATCCCGCGCACATGGAATGCGCAACAACTGCGCAAGTGCTATATGTAACTACTCTAGGCCATGCGCCATTTCTTTCATGCTGGCCACGCGCCTTTTTAATTTCCTATGTGGGCTAAACGCCCTTATGTTACCTATATGCGATGTATGATTGGCCTAAGCGCCTGTTTCTCAGTTAATGAAAGCATACGACATGTTTTCTTTTATCATAATGCTTCTTGAGTTACAAATGCATGTCAAACTTTTGATTAGCACGAAAATACTTCAGTGAATTACAAGCTCTTGAGTTATACCTTCAAGGTCCTCCGCGAACATAGCGTGAGACCGAGCAACTATACTCGCTCAAGAGCCACACTTACATTTATTCGCGCTAACTTAACCAAAGTTTCTAACAACAGTGCAATAATTGTAACGTGACAGAATAAACATAAACATCATATTTAATAAGCGCAAGCGCACAACGATTACATAGAAACCAACGATCATTCATCTGATCCAAAACAAGCGCGACCGCGCAGATGTTATCAAAAATCTAAAAATTACAAGGCACAAAGCCTGAAAACACTATCTATTCAAAGCCATCACCATCATCATCATCATCATCATGCTTGTCGCCATCGCCATCATTGCCCGCTATTTCCTCCTCATCAGATAACTCAACAGTTTCTGGGGGGTCGAGAATGGTCTTCAAGCGGTGACACCAGTCATCATGCTCTAAAGCTTTTGCAACCAAGTCCATAACGGGCAATGATAGATGATTATAAGCATTTTCAGCACGAGACAGCTCGGCATCAGCTTCATCGGTCACCGAGCAATGACTAGTGTCAAACTCTCGCCCAAACACCTCTGCAACATGCTGCGCACATTCCAGATAACCTCCACGATGACCAACCGCGCAAGAAGCATCTATAAGAGCAGCAACAGCTTTGTCTAGCTCCCCAGCATTTAAGATGGAGTTGGCCATCTACAGCAAAGGCAATAAATTAAACACTAGGCTTCAATAAATACAACCAAAATTAAAAGAAACCATACCAGAACTAATCCTCTGCCGCATAGCCACTCAGCCTCGGAGACCAAAGTATCAACGATCCCTTGAGCCTCGGAATAGTTGTTTTGCGCCACATTGAGAGCAGATGTACTAATGTCTCGCGCTTCCTCAGCTTTCTGTTTGGCCTCCTCAGTAGTAGCAGCCTTAACTTTCTCCGCCTCAAGATCGATTTCCAAGGACTCGCATTTGTCAACCTGCTCGTGCAGGCGGCGTTTCAATTCAGCAATCTCGACATCCTTGGCCGTCAAATCCTTGTCTTTGCCAGACAGCTGCGCCTTCACCTCACCCAGTTCAACCTGCAAGGGGTAAATGACTCAGTTAATTCTGCTAACAAAAGCATAAACTGAAAAAAGAAATTTCTCGAACCTCAGCCCGCTCCTTAGCAGCTTGCGCAGCCTGCGCATCCTCGACTTTCGTTGTCAACTCAGCAACCTTGCCTTCGAGCTCGGTAATCTTATTTCGAGCAGCATAAGCGCGCTGGTTGTCTTTCTCACAGATCTTCTTCCATTCAGCCTTCTCCTTCGCCAACAGATCCTCGGCAGCTCGAAGCTTGCCTTTCAGGCCCTCGCGCCCCCATTCCTCCGCTTTCTTATCAGCCTCAAACTTGGACTTCTCTTCCTCAAACTTGGTATTAGCCTTCTCAAACTCCTTAACCTGCCTCACAGGGCGCTGGCGGTAGTTCTCCCAATCCGACCGCTCCCTAATCATGGTGCGCCACTCACGCACAATTTCATGGCTGGCAGAAAGAGTATTGGCCTCCCCAATTACATACGCTGCATACAGCTCATCATGAGTCCGCGCCTTTTATCGGTTAACCTCACCAGGAGGGATGGAATTCAAGAACCAGTCGCGGCAAGGGGCAAATTCCTGGAAAGTGTCCTTCTGCTTCAAATTCCAAGGAGCTCGATGGGGGGCACTCCCACGTTCTGCCTCGGTGTAAGTCTTATAATAAATATCCCCGAGAGTATCCTTTGGGCCAATGGTTTGTGGGTTATACCCCCCAGCACCCCCGGAACTCGCGCCACCAGAAGCATGCGGACCGGACCCCCCCAGAAGAAGTCACTTTAGCATAATGTTGAGGGGAATGAGCTTGCGTTGGGTGGGTAGGTTTATCAACTACAGACCCTTTCTCCCTCTCAGCAGCCCTTTTTTCTCCTTCCTGCTCAGCCCGCCTCTTTTTCTCCTCATCAACTTTTTTCTGCTTCTCCTCCGCAGCCTTCTTCCTATGCTCCTCATCAGCCTTCTTCTTCCTGTCTTCCTCAGCTTTCTTTTCCTCAGCCTTCCTCTTCTCTGTCTCAGCAGCTCTCTCCTTCTCGACCTCGACAGCCTGTTTGTCCTTATCAGACTCCACCACAGTTTTGAAAGGTTTGATGGTAACCTTAGGCCTTTTCTGCGCTGGCTCTGAGGGCTCTGTAAATACGACACCCTTCTTCTCAGGGGTCTTCTTCTTGGCCTCTGCAGAAGCTAAGTGATTTAGAAAAGAAAAGCAACAAGAAGAAGAGAAACTAAGAACTTACCAGGAGAGAACTTGTAAAGAGAGCGCAAGTTGCTCTGCTTCCCAATCAAGGGAATCACACCAGCCTTCGGCGCAGTAGAAACACCAGCGGTGGTCTCACTTCTATTTCTTTTCCTGCTGATCAACTTGGCAGCTACCTCCTCCTCCTCTTCTGCTTCTTCTTCCTCCTCATCATGCGCAACAGAGGAAGGAGTCGCACCAACATCCGGGTTGCGAGAACCCGCGCTACCTGAACTTTTTGAGCCACCAGCGACAAACCTTCTAGTGAGTTACTGATTATAACATAATCTTCCAAGTTACTTTGACGAAGGCGAGGAATACCTTTGTCAGCAACATAAACGGCTGCGCGACTACTCCCAGCCCCCTTGCTAGTCACCTCAGGGTCCAAAGTGATAACCTTCTTCCTTTTCACATGTTTTTTCTTCTTATCCTCAGGGTCAATCCCCAAGTCACGCAACACACCTGAAAAGATGTTAGACCAGGAGCTTAACTCTCCATTTGATGATCCCACAGACTCCTCGCTGGAAAGATAGACAATCTCTTTCCCAGCAGAAGTCAAAGCGCGCAAGGGACGAGGGTTAGGTATATGCGCACCTTCAGTAGCAGAGGGCGGATCGGTAAAGGCTCCAGCAATTGGATACATGAAGTTGCCCTTAATCGCGTCATACCAATATTGCTCCCCTGCTGCCAGCGGGCGCACACCCATGGATCCACCAAATGTGGGGAAAGCCGCTTGATAAAGGCACGCCTCTACATTGAAAATGCAACAAGTGAGCAATACGAGGACAGATACAAACAATTAACGAAATAGCTAACCTTTATCCTGGAACTTCAAGACGGGAACTTCCTCGCTCTCATGCGGCCATTGATCGCTCATTCGCGCCTCAACGACACTCTCCCCAAAAACTCGGTTAGGGGCTGCAGTGAGCTTCACATACCAATCCTCCTTCTTAGGAATGGTCAACTCCTCCTTCTCGATCGCTTGAGTCCAAGGGCGGAAAGTCATAGCGATAGGTATCACCTCCTCGCGAATGAAGAAGAACTTCTGTTTCCAATCATGGAAACTCTTCGGTGGGTTCAACAAGATCTTTTTAGCACCCCCTCGGTTGCCAAACGAGAAGAAGCCCATGTTCCTAATAAGCTGGTAGAATGCCCGGAATCTCTCTACCGTCGGTTCGACATCATGAGATCGACATAAAAACTCGAAGTGTCGAACCCTCACCATCCCTGGTGGACTCATCTGAGAAATGTGAAACCCATAATACTGCAGTATATGAGCCATGAAGTTCGTCACCGGCAACCGGAAGTTGCCCTGTAAGAAGAAGTCTTCAAAAAGAGTTATGAATCCCGGCGGTGCGTCAGCAGCGGTCTGATTTTGACCGGAATATCTGGCATCCCACTCCGGTGGAAACCGGAAGCCCCTGGCGATCTGCTCGAATAACCCCAGATCCCACTTCAACACAGGAAGTGGACCCTCCTCCCCTGGATTGTCTGCTTGATGTTCTTCGGCCATGAGTATTCGTCAAAGAAACTTTGAATATTCAAGAAAAAAACTTGAAGATATGTAGAAAAATCTTGAAGATCTGCTACAGGTAGCTTGAAGATTTAAAGATTTGAAGATGAATAGAGAGAAAAGGAAAGCAACTGTAGAAGGAAGTAAGGATCTCGTCTCTTCCGTCGAATATATATACCCATCGCATTTAATGCGATGGGTAAACGTGCCGAAATCACCGCGCACGTGACCAATCATAAGACGCCACGTAAGACGCGAAACCCGGAGTGACAGTTACCACGCGCGCGTGGATCTCACTCTCCTGACGGAAAGTGGAACCGTCAGAGCCATCATGATGACAACCGTGCCAGTGGTCAACTCAAACGTCACCATCAGCGACAATCTCACCAAACCGTCAGAATTCAAATTTCGAGGATTTTCCCGCTCAAATCCTCAAAAAACTTAATGCAGAAGTTATCAAGGTAGCGCAACATGCCTGGTCACCCAAGGCATCTGTGCGCTATCAACACAAAACAAAGAGTCTCCAGCTGCCAGATATGTAGTCGCGCCGTAACAACTGTCAAAACATCTGCACGCGCGCGCCTACCAATAAAAAAACAAGCATTTTCTGCACCCTTCTTTTTTTAAGTCCAGAGCTCCAACCACTTGCCTTGCGCATGGTGCAGCACTGGACTGGGGGGACTTGAAGGGGTATGGTCCCAAAAAAGCCGTGCAAACCTTTAACCAGGTCGCGCGCATGACCATACTCCTTATTCAACACATTTCTTATTGCCAATCACGCGCGGACTACTTCATCATTCTTGGATGCGGCGCGAGGTCTGAGCAATGGAAAGCTCCACTTTCAACACTTAGCATTCTGGAAGAGCATTCAGTAACTCGTACCCCCCGCGCGGGGTAGTTACCTGCTCAGCAAGATTCACGCGTGACTACGGCGCAAGGCTGTTTTAGATAGTACACAAGGTACAAACGGCAGGAGAAAAGAGCCAATTAGCGTCCTTCTAGCCCTGCTCAATCGTGCTCCATGATCGTCTGACATGCAGGAGACAAAAAGTACTTAAGGACGCCTACATGGCACCAATCATAGGGCAGAGACAACTGCCCCACGATCTCCACTTACCTGCTGATGGCAGAGGGGCAGCCAGGCCGACAATAGTGACGCGTGGCTCCAATCACATTGAGCCAACTGCAGAAAGCTCCCAGAAGCCACTAACGGTCGACACTAGTGAGACAAGGAGCATATCCTCTATGGTGTCGCCTTTAGGCCCAAGGCCCATCAGCCCACATCCTCTTACACCTCTCCGGCTATAAATAGAGACCTCACTTCACAGGTTAAACATTCCATTCCCTCTACTCTCACTCTTAATACTCAATTATCTCCCCAAAGCAGTCGCTTATTCTCACGTCGGAGCCCGGTTAAGAGGGAAACCCCCACATTCCCCTCTTAACGAGTAACGGTGTTCTGTTTTGCAGGATTAGACGATCATTACGAAACTCAGAAAGCCATTAGAAGATTAACCCCTATGGTAGGAACATAAACCAAACTGATTAGTCCCATAATTAGTTCAGTGTTTCTTCAGGTACTAATAGTAACAAGTTCAATCGATGTAAAAGAAAAACCCACCAAAAACTCCACTATTTAAGTATATAAATACCTATGCGATGCCAACAACGAATAAAAATCCAAACTACTACACTTTTGTATGATAAAAATAAAAACCTAATTTTATTAGATTAAAAAAAGGAGATGTTTGACCATACTTTTAAGCTTTATCTTTTAAACAAACCGGCAAAAAAATGATACAAAAGCCATGTAGGCCAATAGATGTTTAACACATGGCCCAATCAGATCAAACTATTGTTTACACAAACCTTGATAAACGCTACAAACTAGTGGGATCATCCGCGCTACGCACAGGGTTTTTTGTCAGTATCAATTCAGTTTAGTATGATACCGGCACTTGATAAAACAACCCAAAGAGATATGCCAAAGAGGATACGACACCTACTGGTACAACTATAGACTGGTTTTATACCATAAAATAAACTATGTTATCAACGGGTTTTATACCGTCGCGTCAAGAAAACATAAACAAATAAATGCTACTGATACCGAATCATCTCATAACTTTTCTAGTTAAAAACAAACTAATTGTCAAAATACATGGATCATAAAAGAAGAGATCTTATTACTCACTCGAACTAAGAGAAACACCAAAGAACAACATATAGAATGAAACTCACACTCTCCTCACCAGCAGATCATCAACACGATGAGTTGCAACACTCTCAAAATGTAGATCTGTTAATGTACACAAGATCTCAACACGAGATCTAACAATAATAAACAAGATCTAACAAAAAGTGCAAACCCTAGGAGAGAGAGATCAAAGAGACTTCTAGAAATCTCTTGTGTTGAATGAATAAACTCATCTATGTGATGAGTTCATTTATATGACGCTCCATGACCCGAAGTCTTCGGTGATTCGCAACAACCCGCATCAACATCTACAACCCGATCCAGCCTCAAGTCTTTAGATCAGCAATTCTTAGCCCAACAATCCTTGCAAGCCCAATTGCATAAATCACCCAGCATCAGCCCATGTCCCAAATAAACAAAACAAACAAATAATAAAATAAAATATAAAAAATAATAAAAGTGAAATGAAATATAAAAATAATATGAATTATATGCATTATAATTCAACACCCCCTTCACTTTTATTATTAAAAACATCCAATAAGTTTAATCATTGACAAATTAATTTATGATGGCCAATTAATAATCCTTTTGTAAAAATATTAGCAATTTGATTTTCTGTCTTTATACCAACAACAGTAATACAACCTGCTTGAATTTTTTCCCTAAGAAAAAACAAATCTAACTCAAAATGTTTGGGTCCTATCATGAAAGACAGTATTGCAACTATTGATAAAGCAACACTGTTATCACAAAACAAAGACACAATTAAATTAAGTTTAACCCGTAATTCACCAAGAAAATTAATAAGCCACATTATTTCGTATGTTGCAGTACACATAGCTCGGTACTCAGCTTCAGCTATAGACCGATAAATTGTAGACTGCTTTTTTACCTTTCCAAGAAACTAATGAGGTACCCACAAAGAAACACAATACCCTCTAACAATTTTTTTAAAAACTAAACATTTACCCCAATCAAAATCAACATAAGCAGTCAGTTCCAAATTTGAACTTTTACAAAAAAAAACACACCCTTACCAGGAGAATGAGAATCCTTGAGATACCTCAAGACTCTCATAGCTAACAACAAATGTGCTCTAGTAGGGTTATGCATAATCTGACTTAGCACATGCACATAATAAGCAATATCTGGTTTTGTATGAGATAGATGTATTAATCTACCCACCAACCGTTGATATCCAGTTATATTAATCAAAATTCTCAGATTCTTTATCACCAAAGGAACTCCAAACATAATTAAAAGTCTAATACAAAGTATTTGCTTTAAAGTAAATATGTAAAATACCACCAGATATTGCATCTTCCAGTTCCATCCCAATCCTATTAAAAAAAGCAACACCTACAATACAAAATAGTAAAGCATTATTTGTATAAATCTATAAAATAGTAAAGCATTATTTGTATGACATCTAGAACACATAAAACATTATTTGTAAGACAAAAGAACATCAAACTAAATTTATATATTCGTCAAACATGTCAAATCTTGTTACAAACGTAATTAAAACGTCGCCATACGGGTTTTCATTTTTTGAAATCTATCCAAAACATCGTCTAAAGCTACTTTCTTAAGCAAGTCTTTCTCTATATAACATACACAACTATCACTTAAATTCTCATCCCCAATCCGATTACGCAAGTCGGTCTTCACATTCTTCATTGCCGAAAAACATCTTTCAACAGTTGCAGTTGCGACGGGTAATACGAGAACAAGCTTCAATAACCGATATACCAATGTATAAGTTACGTGAATATTTGTTGAAACCATTAACCTAACAAGACTTGACAAACCATCCAAGTTGGCGAATTGTTTATCTTTTTTCACAAAATCAAAGTAGTTTCCGAGTTGAACCGGAAGCCTTCATTTTTCCTCTTCATTGAAATCATATGGATACTTCTCAGCTAGCTTTAGTATATTTGGAATGCCAAATGCACTAAAATTATCACACGGACTCAAACAACTCATACAAACAAGTAGTTCAGATGTTACCTCGTTAAAACGGTTCCCAAATTCTTGAATTTACAAATCTAGAACCGCATTGAAGCAATCACACTTGTAATAATGCCGATTTGTGATGTTCGTCTTTCTTCTTGGCCACCTTGGGTTAACGTATTCATCATCCAATTTTTTCACCTCAAGTTCATACATGTCACAAAAGGAGTTAACCTTCTCCAAGAACTCAATAAAACCTTCCAACCTAAACTTTTCAAGTTGGTTTTTGGTGGAAGAAACCAATTTAACCGCATTCATCAAATCTTGCTCCTTTCTTTGAAGACATTGGGACAACGTATGTGTGATGTTTAAAATATGCTCCATCAAGTGTATGTAAAATACAAAGTCATATTTTTTCATATCCTCTAGAAGTCCGTCCGCTTGTCTACTACAAGGAAGAGTTTGACCCGTTTCTACTAACCATCTAAGAACTTCATTAATGTTTGGATATAAAGAAATTAAATGGGAAAGTGTCTTGTAATGGGAATTCCAACGTGTATCCCTGGGCCTTGAAAGTGTCATTTCTTGGTTCAACCCACTTCCGGTACAAAGTATGTCTTCCATTTTTTCCAATTGTCTTCTTTGGCTTTCACCAAGCATATCTTGTCGTTTCGAAGATCCACAAACGACATTTGTTAAACATGTTATCGTTTCAAAAATTCTCTAAATTGGTGTGTGTTTGTGAGCCACCGCCACAATAACTAGTTGAAGTTGGTGTGCAAAGCAATGAATATAAAAAGCCGAAACATTTTCCTTTAAGATTAGAGCCCTTAGGCCGTTAAACTCGCCAGACATGTTACTTGCCCCGTCATAACCTTGGCCTCTAATCCTTTTCAAACTTAACCCATAACGTGCCAATATATCATCAATAGCCGTTTTGAGTGTTATTGCGCTTGTCTCTTTGACATGAACAAGCCCAATAAAACGCTCCTTAACAATCCCAACTTTATCAACAAAACGAATAACAACCGCCATTTGTTCTTTTTTGATACATCACATGATTCATCTACTAATAAAGAAAAAAATATCATCACCAAGTTCTTCTAAAATTTGTTTAATTACCTTTTGAGCATAACAATGTTTGATGTCCGCTTAAATTTTAGGACTTCTCATTTGGTTATTCGCGGGTGCATTCTCTAAGATAACGCTAGCAAGCTCTTCATTCAATTCACCCATGAGTTCTAAAAGCTCCAAGAAATTCCCTTTATTTAATGAATCTTTTGATTCATCATGACCACGAAACGCCAATCCGACATTCAACAACCTTTTTCCAAGCAAAGTAGAAGCACTAAGTCTAAGTTGGTATTCACATTTCTCCTTAGGGCTCCTATTGTCCCATTGTGTGTGTACCGCTTGATTTTCGTTAACTAAATCGGCACTCATTTGGAAACATTTGTTGTGGAGGCTATTAACTAAACCAACATGTTTTTTAAGTGACGCATGTACCTTTTTCCAATTGTTATACCTGCCGCACATAAATGTGTCTCTACGATCTCCAAATTGGCTCCTAAACAAATAGCAACATAAGCAAAACACGCGATCCGATTTTGAGCTATACTCTAACCATCCCTTATACTCATGTTTGTCATACCATTCTTCCTTAAATTTTCTTAACTCGTCACCTTGAAACGTTGTTTGTGGGAATTCGATACCTCTTGGTTGATACAGTCCTCTTAGTATATATGCCCTTCTAATCTCATCCCGTTGATTCACGTTATATGATTCTATCGGCTTGCGATCATACGGATCGGAAGGAAGAGTATCCAAATCAATTAGTTCGGAAGATGTATCCACTTTCCTCTTGAGAAATCACGCTATAACGTCTCTACTCATGGTTCCCATCACAATCAAATTGATCCATGACCATAAGTTCATCGTTCCATAACCTTCTTGTTTAATTTTAACTTTCAACTATTCAAGCAATCAAGCCCTAGAATTGTTTAATCACCCCTAAAAATCATCTAAATAACATAATCATCATAAAAATCATCTAAAGCAACGACTAAACACACGATTTTTCAAACCTATTTAAGAATTTTATTACCCCTTTTCTACCTTAATATCAAGTAAAATCATCAAAATAAACAATAAAACTTACCCTTTGAAGATCGCCGGTTGGTTTTGGTGCGGGTTCCGGTCAGTTTCCGGTCAGAATCCGGCCGTGATCGACTGATCAGTGCTGCTGTGTTGCTGGACTTGCTGATGAATGTCGCTGGGCAGGGCAGGGCAGGAGGCAAAACGCACAGGGCGGGAGGAGGGAAATTGAGGGGGTTTTGGGCTTAAGTTTATTGTTTTATTTAAGTTATGTTGGGTAATGGGCTACAAATGTTAGTGGGCTAATGTATAAGGTTACATAATGGGTTAA
>JARYGA010004320.1:0-14261 GCA_030545235.1 Helianthus tuberosus | reverse complement strand
ACTTTTTGGAAAAGTTAATAGGTCACAATCGAGTGACTTATTGACTTTTCCCCTCACACTTTTTAACTTTTCAAAAAAGTCAATAAGCTAATAAGTCACCAAAATAAGCAATCGTGAACACCCCCTTAGTTTATTGACTGGTTCGGTTTGATACATTCTTCTGTTAAACTGAACCCAAACCTGAAATATCGGTTTATATGAATCCATAACATAAAGTCACTGTTCAAGGTTTTGTTTTTCAAGTTTTGGCATGTTCTCAGTTTTTTTTTTTTAAAATATACTAATATTTTTATATAAATGTTTGTTTTCAGAGTTTAGGAATGGAGATAAGCAGAAACAGTTGAAGATTGCTGAATGTAACAGGGTAGCTCTGCATCAATAGTTTTGTTATATGGTTTGTGAACATATCGCAGTCGGTTTTATTTATGTCGTCGGTATCATAATATGACATTTTCGTGTGTTGGACTTGGCATTTGATGTGGGACCGCACAATGTGGCTTTAAAAGGGGTTGCTCTCGACTCCGATCTTTAATGCAGCTAGCTGAAATCATCCTAGAGGTTGTTTTTTCACACTTTAATTTGAATGCTTTTTATGGAAGTATCATATGGTGTTATTTTTAAGTGTTTGGTTTCTAAACATATTTTTTTACGTTTTTTTTTATGTTATGAGGTCTGGTCAACACCTGAGAAACGGCCTTTCGTCGTCTTCTACTTTCTGCACTACACCGCTTCTCATGGTTTTTAGTGACTACAAACTGCAAATTTTGGTCACAAAACTTCATATGGTTTAGCATCTTCGCATTCTACACCTGCATGTTGCTTCATCTGGTTTTTAGTGACTATTTAGGGACATCACTTTGTTTCTCTGCAACAAAGCTTCATGTAGTTAAGACTCATTACGACCCCCTAAAAGGTGAAGATCGGGAATTAGACCACTTCATGCACTACACCGCTTGTGGTTTTTTGCTTTTAAGTGACTACTTTTAGTGGGTATACATAAGAACTGCAAATTTTGCACATGGTTTAGCATTTCTGCACTCTACACCTGCATGTTTCTTCATCTGGTTTAGTGACTGCTTTTAATGATCATAACCTGTTAAGTCCCAACACAGCCTCTTTGCTTTGTGCTTCATAATGGTATAGTACTACATCGCTTCTGGCAAATTTCAGTCACAAAATTCGTATGGTTTAGCATCTTTAAGCATCCTACGCTTGCATGTTGTTGCTTCTGGTTTTTCGTGACTGCAACAGTAACTTTATTGCTGGTATCATTCCCTCTATCTGCGACAAAGCTTCATGTAGTTAAGACCCAAGGTAGAGAGACTCGGACTAGGAACATTTTCTGCACATCACAGCTTTTTTGAGGCTAATTAGCGACTATTCAAACTTCCTATGTTATAGCATCTCTGCACTCTACATCTACTTGTTGCTTCATCTGGTTTTTAGTGACTGCTAGTTTTTAGCGACATCATACTATCTGCAACAAAGCTTCTTGGCTTTTAAGGCCTGTAACCCTTTGGAAAAGGCCTACAAAAAATGTTTGCTGCACGCGCTATTGCTGTTTACCAATTTTACTTTTGTATCACTAGAAAAGACTAACAAGTCTTTTGAGATATAACATTAAACTGTCTAATGAATTTGTGATTGTATGAAAACGGAGGTGATGACGTTATTAATTTCTGCACCTAGCGTTCTCTTTGCCAATGAGACGCTAATCAAACTGCATCGTGTGGTGATCATTTTTTTTGCATAAAATTTGTTAGTCTTTTTTTATGCGAATTGCTGGGGCTTATGGTTTTGTTAGATTGTAATCAAGCTTGCGTGAACTTGTGTCGAGTTTGTTTTTCAATCTGTGAGCTCGAGTGCTTTATTTTCTAAAGCACGAGCGAGCTCTAGCTTGGCTTTAAGTCCCTTATTCTAGTTTTTAGCCTTTCGACCTGCTTACCTGGTTGATGCTCGACTTGCAAGATTTGCCTCCAAATCTCACTTAAGCATGTAAAACTAGCTATAAGGCCAGAGAGGGTGGTATACCGCCTCTGGCCACATCACCACTGTTAACGCCCTATACCGCCCAACCCCATCTTCTGTGCGCCAAAGGGGGGCGCCATCGAAGCTCCGCTAGCCCAGTAACGAGGGCTAAAGGGGGTGTGCAGTTGGGGCTTATTCTTTTCGACCAATCAAATCTTTACTTTTTTTTTTTTTTGTATTTTGTTTAATCGAGGGTTTTAGAGGGGCTTTAAACCATTGCATGCAAGTTAAATGGAGGCTTTAAAGCCCCTTATGTGACATGATGCTGATATGGATCTTACGTGGCACTATATAGCCCCTAGTGGCTTTAAACCACACCCCTAGCCTAAGAGTTTCACGGTTCAACTTTAATCATGTAGGCCAATAGCAACACCAATTAACATATTATGTCAGTTAATTGATTGTTAAAAGGCATTTTCACCGAAGTTCACAATTTAAGCCTTTTAAGTTCCATATTTTGATGTATGCATGTACACCCGTAATTAATTTATTAAATGAATGAATATTAATATAATTAGTATTTGACAACGGATCCGTTAAATCGAAAAGAGTATTTTCACGATTTTGATTGAACATGAATAATTGCAGGACGCGCACATGTGAAGCAAGAAGAAATATATTGTTAACGTGTCGAGAGGTTTTGCGCCACACACAACAGATAGTTTAGATCGGATGACATATAATCAATAAAAAGTATAATAATTTAATGCCATGAAGGTAAAAGTATAAACAAATCTTTAGAAAGAAAATGCAAGTTTCCAACACCTATATAGCTTTTCATGAGTTCCCAACCAAAATGTTAAGCAACAAAAATATAGCTTTTTCTGACCTTTGAACTCCTAACTAAGTTTTATTTTTAACTGCAGCATGCCAAGGCTGCACAAACAACAAACTGAGGAAGGCAACAGATTACACATTGAAAATCTTCCAATCACTCCACTCTAGAGCAACCCTTTTACACCTATTTTTAATCCATAAGTAGCTTAGAGACTAATTTCCCAATCTTTACCGGATCATTATCGAATATAAAGTTGTTTCTCGATCTCCAAATACACCAACAAGCCACAAAAATGATTGACTGGACCAGTTTTAATTTGAGTTTATTTTCCAAAAATGGCTTATGGATCTCGAAAATATCTTTGGAACAGAAGGAGAAAATCGGAGGGGTTTTGCACCACGTACTGGTCGTCACATAACACGAAGAAAACATATGATCCACAGATTCAGAAGAAGACTTACAAAGGCTGCACATATTTGGACCCGTCATCGTTTTGCAATGCCCTCACTCAAGGATCTGAAATCTTTGAAGCACAAAATCGATCGAATGTTTTGGGCGGACAGGCTTATATGGTGGTATACTAATATTAGGAAATCGAGAGGACAATATTAGCCTTAGCCTTACTGTTTTAAGGATGAATCGTTCTTTCTTAGGCAAAGCTCACTAACAAGATCATGCATTTTACAAGCTTTGACTTGACTTGCTCCTGTTAGATACAGTTACAAGATTTCTGTCAATTAGATAACCCTTTGCAATATCTTCCAGGCTCCTATTTCCATCTTGTTGGATGACTCCCTCAGCTACCCATAACGAGATCAACCTTTGTACCTGAAACTCGTGGTCCTCTAGGAAGCCACCAACACATCCCGCTTATCATATGTTTGAGAAACGGTAACTAGGGGTGTTCAAAACCGGATATCCGAAATTTTCGGATACCAAATTTCACTATCCGAATCCGTATCCGAAATCTAAGTTTTCGGATATTTTTCGGATATTTTCGGATATTTTTCGGATACTTCGGATATTTGGATATCCGAAAAAAAATGAAAATTAAATTTTCGGATATCCGAAATATCCAAAAATTTTGAAAATCACTATCCGAATCCGAAAAGTTCGGATATCCGAATTTCGGATATCAGATTTTTCGGATATTTCGGATTCGGATATCGGATATTTCGGATCGGGTTTTCGGATACGGATAGTTTTGAACACCCCTAACGGTAACCCATACACGGACATGGAAATGATGCTTAACAAAACCATCGTAAAATACTTTGGTAGCGAGGGTAGTCTTGCCAATTCCTCCCATACCAACAATAGAGACAACATCTAGCTAGCTTCTTTTGATCTTGCACAAGCAGTTTGTCTTACGTAAAACGTTTTCACTAGAAGATACAAAATTCGAGTTACTTTAGGTTTCAACGCTGCCGCAACGCGCGATACCATTTTTTAACTTAAAGAATACTATTTTCTTACGTGCTTTATTTAAGTACATTTCGGTATAAATCCATGTTGGTTTACGTTTTGACGTAAAATATTCTCGGTAATGATTGAAGGTGAAATATAATACGTTTTCGTGCCTATTTTTTGTATGTTTTCAGTTAATCTACTTTTGACGTAAGTTTTGCTCGGAAACGAGTCGGATCAGATGTTTGACGGTACAAATTCGAGTTATTTTAAGTTTTGACATCGCCGCAACGCGCGACGGGTCAAAATAGTAATTATAATCAAAGCCGAAGGGTCCCGTATTATTGTATTAACAACATAAAATTATTGTATGCTGGTCAAATTGGGCTTATTGTGAAAGCCACAGCCCAAATCTAATAGTAAGTCTGTGTGGAGCCCACTAATAATATATCGGTTTTGGTTCCATGCTTTCGGAAATTACATTTACAGTCATTAATCGGGATGGGAAATATACCCAAGCTCAACGGGCATACTCAAAACCCGAAGCATTTGGGACGGGTATACCTGATACCTGGTGGGTATTGGGTCGGGGATGGGCATGGAAAAAACTATTTTGTGTGTATGGGACATATATGGGATTAGATTATACCCAAAACTATATACCCGTTCATTCAAAATATATACCCGTAAACTTTTAAGTTTTATTTTTATTTTCCTATATTATAGTTTAGTAAAGTAATGTCTCATATTCTTGTAGCTTTATTATTTGAAAAAAATAAAGTTTTCATTTTAAATATATTTTAATGGCTTATTCATATTTATATCATAGGCTATGAAATACAAGATTATTTTTTAAGATTAATATTTAATATATTTACATCTTCCTATACTAATAAATGAAAATCCTTTTTGACACGTGTCAATCTCTCGTGCCTTCTCATTTTATTTTTTAATTTCTTTTTCCTAATAATAATAATGCAAACAATAGTTTAACTAAATATAATTTAGATAAGGATAATATTTTGTTTTTTTATCAAACTTTGAATTATATATTTAAACAAGGATAATAATATAAACAATAATTTAAGTATATAAAATTTAGGTAAGGATAATAGTATTTTTTTAATCAAACTTTGAATTATATAATTTAGAAAAGGATAATAATTTTTTTTATCAAACTTTGAATTAATAATAATATATAATTTGTATTTTCTCTTTCTTTGTAGAAGATAGAAGAAGTTTTTTTTTTCTTTATAGAACCAAGAAAATATATAAATTTTTATTGTAATTTAAATTAGATTTAGTTAAATTATTTTTTAATATTAATATTAATAAATATTTAATAGGATACAAAAATAAGAAAATAATATTAAATCACAAACTTCACAGATCTCTTATTTATTTATTTATTATTTCTTTTATTGTATATTATTTTATTAAAATAAACAAAACTTAATATGTGGGAATTATAAATTCATAAACATATTAACTTATTTTTTTTAGGCTCATCTTATTTCCACACCCCCAAAGTCTTATTCTCACATTCTTTTTACTCTATCTCTCTCTATATCTATGTATATATAGAGAGAGATAGAGGAGAAGGATGTGTGAATATTAACACTTTCTTTTTAATTTAACAAACCATTCATTTAATATTTTAAAATGCAATGAAAACAATAATTATGTTTATTGTAATAACAAATTTATCCTAAAATTACAACCATCCCTTTACAATTCAACTCACATCCCTTTACACCATCTCCACTCATTAATGTTCAATCATAAGTATAAGTTTGGTACTTGAAACTAATGGTTGTTAAAAATATGTTACTTTTCTATGAAAATTACCACTTTATCAATAAAAACACCTTTTTTTCTTTTTCCTCTATTACCCATCCCCGACCCCCCCCCCCCCCCCACCCCCCCCCCCACACACCCTACCCCACCACACACACACACCATCTCCGGTCAGCCACTGCCTCATGGTTGCCCATCTCCGATTACCCTCCACCTCGTCGTCACCCTCTTGACTCGGATTTTGTACACCGTTGTACAACCTTACCACATATAGCATATATGTGTAAATATCATTTGATATAACAACACCCGATCCATATATAAATGGCCTTGATTTATTGATACATCCTTTTGTGATTGACAAAATACACACAAGAAATAACATCAAAATATTAAACATACCATTTAAACTGTGCTTTTAAATCAAACACAATTGGAGAAAGGCAATTATATTGACAGAAAAAAAGACACGAGACAAAAAATGGTAGGAGACGCTCCCCTTCATTTTCTGCCTTTTGTTGCACAAGCATGCTTGCATAGATATCATCTATATAAGTTGGAAACCCTACCATTACATTTCCACCTCAAAAGCATTATAGTTTTTTGTTTTATTTATAAAAGTATATCATCATATTATAATAGCAGAAGGATCCGTTAAGAACCACCCTTTATTGCGAGAACCGCGAGAACCAATGTGAAAACAACAAAAAATACCTAAACATAGCTAAAAAACAAAATTTTTTTTGTTACTAAAAGTAGCGATTTTAATGTAAAAAATATTAAAAAAATTTTTTGTGTTTTTTGATTTTTTTAGGTTTTTTGGGGGGTTTAGTATTTAGCATTTTAGCTTAGGTGGGGGGTTAGGTTTTTTTTTTTTTTTTTTTTTTTTTTTTTTTTTTTTTTGGGGGGGGGGGGGGGGGGGGGGGGGAGGGGGGTGGGGGGGTTAGAATTTTTTAGGTTTTTTTTTAGTTATTTTTTTTTTGTGTTCACATTGGTTCTTACGGTTCTCGCAATATAGGTGGTTCTCGCATGAACCTTACCCGATTATATATATATATGGGGATGGATAACTATATTAAAATAAGATTGTTACATCTTTCAATCTAAACTAGTATAAATAAAGGGATATTAGATTTAAATAACCCTAACTTTCATCAATTGGTCTATAACACTCCTAACTTTTGATTTGTACACCAGCACTCTCAACTTTCAACTTATTTTCTGTTAGCACTCCCTAACTAACTAAAACCTAACACAGTTAGTATTTGCAGATGTGGCCCTTTTTGCCGACGCGACAACTGATGTGGCATATTTTATGACGTGGCAGCTAACGTGACATTTCTAATGACGTGGCATCTGACATCAGCTAACTGAGTTAGGGTTCAGTTAGTTAGAGAGTGTTAGAGGAAAATAAGTTGAAAGTTGAGAGTGTTGTGGTACAAATCGAAAGTTAAAAATGTTAACGGCCAATTGGTGAAAGTTAGGGTTATTTGAATCAAATATCCCATAAATAAAAGACGGTACTGTTGATGCACTTTGTGTGGACGCGACTCGGCTCGGTTCGACTCGGCCTTGAAGACACGAAGATCGAGACAAAGCTACAGCCAAGGGGGAGTTTGTTGGTGCACTTGTGTCTGTACTTTGTCTGTATTTCGTCATGATACAAAACGATGTCTTTAATGTAAGGTTGATGTAAGTTTGACCAAGTCAACCATCCTCCTGGTTTGACTTGACCAAACAGTTAGAAAATTGTTGTAAGCTGTTTGAGTCGAAGGATGTCTCATCGAAGGATTGCCTATATCCTTCGATGTTGAGATCGAAACATAAGCATTCGAAAGATGGACCTCGAAGGATATCATCCTTCGAGGTATATGTGATCTTTCGATGGGCTTTCTGGTCGACAGATGATCTGTCGATCAATCTGTCTGATCCTTCGACCAGACCTGCTGTGTCGGGTATAAATACCCATGTGTTGTGTTCATTTAAGAGAGAATACATAGTGGGACACAAGAGAAACAGAGAGAGCATTCTGTTGAGAGGACACACACACTTTGAGAGTTTATAGAACATATCTGTAAACATTGAGCTTGTAACCGGACCCTTCATTCGTATTAATACATGTGGTGTTAATCGGTGAATCTTGTGTGTTGTGTTTGTGCTTGTTCTCGTATACATTCTCGGTTGCATGCTAGCTTGGATTCCGCACTCGCTAGTGTGTTTGATATAACAAGGAAAAAGGTTTTATCTCATTCTCGAGAGAGGGACCTACAAGTGGTATCAGAGCTTTGGCTCTTCTCCTTGTTAAAACCAAGAGTTTTCGGACTGTTTTTCGGGTTTAAAAGGTTTATTTTTTTCTGAAAAACTTGTTAAAATCGGGTTTCGGTTTGTTGTCGGTTTGCAGAAATATTCATATTTCTGGGTTTGTTCTTCTTATCTTCAACCGATATTCATAGTGTTCTTAGTATTTTACACTTTTGATCTTAAAAGTTTAAATTTCAAAGTGTTTGTGTGTTGGGAGTTGTAAACTGATTAAAATATTCGGACCTTACCTGTTTTGGTAAAAAACCTGCATGTTCAGACCTGAAAGATATGGTCTGAACATACTTTCTGCCGAAAGTTCTCACCAACCCGTCAACTTTTTCACCAACTTATCACCGATTGTCAACTGTGTCAGAACCATTCGAAAGATTTCCTTCGAACTCGAAAGACCATCTTTCGATCAGTGGAGGTTCGATAGATCATCATCCTTCGAACCAAGGAATCTTTTCGAAACATTCATCTTTCGGTCTACTCTTCATTTTCGAAAGACAAGGATCCTTCGGCTGGGGAGTCTTTCGAAGTCATCTTTCGAAATCATCTTTCGGTGCACAGTACTTTTTCGAAAGATAAGGATCCTTCGGTTGGAGAATCTTTCGAAAAACTTTGTTCGAAATTCAACAGAGATCCTTCGAACCCTGTTGATCCTTCGAACAGGTATTGATCTTTCGATCATTAATCTGTTTGTGTTTAACAGTTTGTGTTTTTCAGGTCTTTCGATCAAGGATCTTTCGGCTGTTTGTTATCTCTCGATAATTTAACATAGTTTGTGAAAATTAAATTTTTAAAGAGAAAACTTGTTTTCATTTTTAAATCAATTTTCACTTAATATATTAATTTTCATAAAATGGGAACAAACGGTCAGTGGGATCCAAGCGCGTGGACTCTAACTCCACAATCAGCAGCTTCGCAATCATCAGCTACGCAATCTGCGTCAGATTTCAACAAAGCATGGATGCAGGCTATTGTCCCACCTCAAGCAGCAATGATAACTGCAAATCAATGGGCATTGGTCACAAATCAAAGCAACAGCATTCAATCTATGATGCAGAACGACAGTGAGACTGGTACAAGCACGAAACCGCCAAAGCTAAATCATATCAATGATTGGGGATGGTGGAAAGAAAGGCTGAGAACTTACGTTCAGGGGCAAGGTCAAGATCTATGGATGTGCTTCTTCACCGCATTTGATAGTGATTTGGAAGTTGCAGGATCTAATCCAGAAACTTACAGCACTATGTCTGATGATGATAAGAAGAAATTTGAGTTAGAAAAGAAGGCATTCATGATTTTCACACAAGCTCTTCACAAAGACATTTACCACCAGTTCGTTT
Organism: Helianthus tuberosus; assembly: GCA_030545235.1. NCBI lineage: Eukaryota > Viridiplantae > Streptophyta > Magnoliopsida > Asterales > Asteraceae > Helianthus > Helianthus tuberosus. Next base: position 4,601 of record JARYGA010004320.1, on the reverse strand, counting down.
ACTGCACGACGACTAAAAGCTTGTGGGATATGCTTACGTTACGATGTGAAGGAAATGCTCAATCTAGAAAGATCAAGCAAGAATTACTGAAGAAAGAGTTTGAAGGTTTCACGTGTATGGAGAATGAGACTTTAGCAGAGCTATCTACAAGGTTCCATCACTTGTTGAGCGAGATGTTTGGTTTTAGAGTCACTGCCACTCCACAAGAAATGGTGAAGAGATTCGCTGATAGCTTACCAGCGAAATGGAGCAGTTATCTTGAGATTCTTAAAGAAAATGGTGTTCTAGACACAATCAACGTGTATGAGTTGATTCAAAAACTGGAGAACAAGGATGTAGAAGAAAAGCTTAAGGCAAAAAGAACACTAACTCCTCAAAATCCAGAGATGTACTTTGGGATTGCAGGAGGTATCAGTGGAGAAAGACCAGCTTCTCAACACGCGAAGCTTCAAACAGCCTTCGTCTCTAACACCGGACCTTCAACAACAGATCAGTTTGATCCTTCAGCTTACACGATGTTTTCTAGACCGAATGTGCAACCGAAAGCTCAGCAGCAACAACCGCAACAGCAAGGGTTTTATGGAAGCTCTTCAAACTTTCAAGCCACTTCCAATCCTAACACAGTCAGATTAGACACTTCCAACTTTTCCAAAATCAGTGTCGAAGTAGCCAAGGAGCATATGGAGATGTTGAATACCTTGGTTAGTGCTTATAGTGGATTAGTTGCAGGTCAGATTGGGAATATCAATCTAACAAATGAAGATTATCAGCAAGTGGATAAAGAAGAGTTTGAAATGATGGATATAAAATGGGCTCTTGCTAGTGCAATTCGAAGAGCAAAGGAGTTTATGGAAAGGACTGGGAGAACCAACTTGGAAAGCAAGAAAGACACCAAGTATGGGTTCGACAAGCAAGCTGTAACGTGCTTTAACTGTGGTGAACGGGGTCATTTCAAAAGGGAATGCACAAGACCAGCTCAGCATGGAAACCAAAACCCCTTCAGAAATCAAGGCAACCAGCAGAACCAGAACAGGAACAATGTTCGTACGATAATTCCTGTCAACAACCAAAGCCAAGCAGGGCCATCAAATGCCAACCGAGGGCTGGTGGTTCAAATAGATGAGGGTTGTGATTGGTCGCTTCAGCTTGGAGAAGGAGGAAATGGTGGAACAACATGTTTTGCTGAAGTAGTAAAGGATCTAAAGCACGCCAGTGGTGGAGAATCTTCCACCAATGGTGTTGCATCTTCTGAAGATGAAGACAGTTCTGGTAATAGTGGAAGCTCAGATGACGAATCCTCCACCTCAGGCAATGATCATGTGGATCAAGCTGCTTACTTTTCGTCTTCTCTCCATTCAGCCTTTATGGCTAATGTCGACAGTTCATCAGGTCAGGTATGTGTCGATAAACCCATTGCTGCTAATTGTGATAACTGTGATAGTTTGCGTGTTAAAAATGCTGATTTAGAAGCAAACATGTCTGAGTTGCAAGGCAAACATGATGCTTTACAAGCTAGTTTGTTTGACTTGCAAGACAAACATGTTTCATTGAATGATGAGTGTTGTGAATTGCAAAGCAAACACGAGGCTTTGCAAGAGAAATATGAAATCACACTCAAACACCATCAAGAATTGGTTGTAGATCTGTCTAAATCAGCTGAAGCTAACGTGTTTTTAACCAGAAATGAAAAGGAATTTAAAACAACAATTGCGTCATTAAGACATGATGTTTCAGAATTACAAAAAGCTGTGTTACGAAAACAACATGCTAACAATGATCTTATAGACACAATTGAAAAGCAGATGGTAGAATTGGCAACTGCTCGATGTGAATGTGAAACAATCAAGCACAAATTGGAAAGTTATTCCAATTCCCGTTATGTATTGGATCACATTATTGATGTTCAAAAGAAAAAGGGGGATAAGAAGGGTAATGGATTCAAATCATGTCCTCCCCCAATGAATCACAATTACTCCAAATTGCCTGATGACGAGGATATGCCCCGTTTTGAACCTACTGTGCCACTCGGTCTAGATGACTTTGCAGCAGGCCTCGGGTTCACAACTGGTACATCATCCTCGGGCCAATCTGAAACTGAATCTGAATCTGATAATGTGACAGATTCATCATGTGTTAAGGAACAGAGTCCTCCCACTGTTGAGGATGCTGATTCTTCGGATAATGAATCTGATGTAATTGTGAACCAACAGTCTAACTCGGTTACAACAGATATTCCAATCGAGAATCACATCCTGTGTGATCCACCAGTGAAACCGAGTAAGACTGAAATGTCAAAAGGAATGGAGTCGAGTGTATCAAGTTTTGAAGGGAGTAACTTGTTGTACACGCTCAAAGGAGATGACAAAATTTACTCTAACAAAGATTTTCAAATTAAAAATGTAAATCAAGATTTAATTGAGCAAATTTTTGAAGGATGCACTGATAAGTTTTTGGGGAACAAAAGTGGCAAAGCTACTGTCACTCAATGTGATCCAATTCCGTGTGAACAAATTAGAAAACAGTACGAAAACCAAAAACTACAAGTTGAGCGAAAACAACAAGTCAACTCCGGAAAAGGTAAGGCACAGGGAAAGAAGGCTCAGAACAAGAATGTTCAAGCACCTAAGGTTCAACAACAATGGGTGCAAAACAAAAGAGCTCCTGTCAAGAAAAGAGAACCGAAAGTGAACTTTGTTGGATCCACGGGTTCAGACAAACTTGAAACATTTCAGGATAAATCTAACCTTGATTTTATAAAACAAGTTAGAATTTTAAAACGAAATGATCAGAATAATTACACCCAACACACCAACGGATGTGATTTAGGTCCAAGCACGTCTAGATCACAAAGTTCATGGTCTGGTTCTCAGTCTGGTCATCAACATGTTTCTCCGAGGTTTGTAGAGCGGAGAATGTGCTTTGAGTGTGGCACAATTGGGCATATTGTAAGATACTGCCCATACCTGCAAAAGTTGAAGCCAAAAACGAGTGCTCCCCAAGAAACCAATTACCAAAAACGATCATTTTCCCCGAAACAAGACCCACGTGTCTTGAAAGAAAGGGAAAAGAAATTAAAACAAAAGAATCAAAAGGTAATTGAAAAGGCCTTAAAATCAGAGGTCAAAGAAGAAAAACATGTTCAAGCAAAACCTAAAACTGTAAAACCAGTAAATGCTAAAACAATTAATGCAAATACTGGTAAAGGTCAAACAGCTTGGAAACAAAAACAGGTAATTCATTCAGGGGGAGCACCACAGGTTCTTTTTCCTAATCATCAAGTGATTGAAATCACTTTTCTCGATGATCAAGGACGACCCAAGTCCACAAAGGCTTGGGTCCCTCTCTCCAACTAATTTTTGAGTAAGCGTGTAGGATATTCCAGGAGGAACTTTCGATAGTCGTAAGATTGTTGATAGTGGAGCATCCTTGCACAAAATAGGCAACAGAAGAAATTGCTGCCTTTGATGGAGAGGAAGAGAAAAAGGAAAAAGATAAGAAGTTAAACATTCCGATGAAGGAATGATGGTGAAAGAATGTGGTTGAATGAGATTGAAAAGCTTCGACAAAAATGAAAATCATTTCAAAATGTGAATGTTCAAGGCTTTGATCGGGTCCCCGGGATAGATTCGAATGAAGAATACGCGCCTGCAGCACGGTTGAAGTTCACAATTGACAAAGTGATCGTGCAGTGTAGTTTTTCTTCGCGGTGTGATTGAAGAAAATGTGTTTGTTGAACAAACCAACCAGGTGTGCGGACGCCTTGGCATGGGTTGAACAACCGCACACTACCTCACAAGAGAAAGACAAAAACCTTCGCTGGTGCAATGTGGAAGACCAGCCGGACCCAAAGGGTTATGATCTTGTTGCTGTGAAGGGACTTCAGTAGCTACAAAATCGACTTTGAAATCCACACCGGGTGGATATCCAGTTTAGGAGAGCACTCAGATTCCTGTCAATGCACGAAGCAGTTGAAGGATACGGTTTTAAATTTCTAATCTCTCCTATACTTGTCGATATTTAAGCTGCTTTGTGAATTATTGTCTCGTTCAGCACTCTTTGGCCAGACATTGCTGTCATGGTCCGCACCGCTTACCGAAATGCCAACTGATTTTTCCAAAATTCGCTAAATCATTTCTGATTAAAACTTAATTTTGGTAAACGGCATTGAGGTAAAACATGAGTTATCCGACATCGGAAAATCATTTTTGTAAATACCTTTGTGTTTTAAATTTATTTTAGTTTATTGATTTTAGGGGGAGTAAATCCAAACTTTGAAAATCCAAAAACATTGAAAAATTTCAAAAACACAAAAACAATAGAAAAGCAAAAATGAGTTTCCTGGCGAGCAAAAGAGAAAATGATAGTACATCAGTGGTCTGTCTAAACCTCTTTAAACCCAAAATGAAAAACGATAAGCAGCTCTATATAAGATGTATCGGTAGGCTCACAATCATTTTAAAGTGTGCAGGGTGATATAAACTTAAATCCGACTGAAGATTGGGTGGGAACCATTCATTGGCATATGGTCTTAGTACCGAAATTTCGTTTGAGAGATTGCCGAGGTTCTGAGATATTCGGTCTTTATGCTGCTTATCATCTGG
>JARYGA010004319.1:0-40333 GCA_030545235.1 Helianthus tuberosus | reverse complement strand
AGAAGAAAAAGAAAAGGAAGGTGAGTACTTCACAGAGGCCATCAAGAAAATGGATCTAAAAGAAGAGAGTTCAGTGAGCCTTCAAAACCTTTTCAAAAAGGTATTAACCAAACCTGCAGCAGATATCTCAGACACTGAACTTGAACAAAGAAAAAGGCAAGAGCTGATTGAACAAGAAGCTGCAGAAGACATAGCTGCAGCAAATGAAGTCATAGAAGAGGCTTTTAAACGAATGTCTGAAGTTCAGGATACTGCGTTACAATTTTTCTCAAGGCCAAAATCTCCAAGCTCATCAGAAAATAAATCTCTCCCAAGAAACCCATTGGGTTCAAAAGTACTAAAGTGGCTCTCTGATCAAAAGACCCATGTATTGACCCTGGTCAGATCCAATGGTGAAATGAAGTACCTATCAAGGAAAGAAGCACGAGGCCTTAGTGTTGAAGATTTGCAGGATCTCCTTGAACTTTCATTGTGCAGGGATGAGGATGACACAAGTTCCAAAGAATTTGAAGAAGAATTTAAAAGACAAGCAAGGGAACTTCTGATGAGGAATAAAGATCCTAAATAATGAAGTGTTTTGGCATTATCTGTTCCAGGGGGAGATTGTTGGGATTGAACCCTATCAGAGGAACAGATAATGAAAGCCAAAACTGGTTCACAACAGTGGATTCATAATAAGCAGCTGTTTACACTAAGTCTTCTCCCTTGAAAGTGATTATAACAGCTGATGGTCTTATATCCACTGCCCGGATACAAGTGTTGTTGTTCTTCAAAACTACTGATGAAGCCCAGAAGACTGCTGAGAACTAAGCACTGCTGGTACAATCTACTGATGACAAAGCACTGCCCAATCAAGGACTGATCAACCTTGAGGAAAGCACTGATGTAAAGAGAGAGCAGTAGTTTAGTATGTCATCTGTTTTATGTATGGTCAGTGGTTAAGATTAGCAGTGTTTGTATAAGAACAGTAGATACAGGTTGTTAGGCTGTTAGACGTCGCTTTCATGGTGACGTCAGCTGAGATGTCTCAGTGGTTTGGATTGTCTATAAATGGAACAGTACTCTGTACTGTTACATTTGATCGTCTTGAGTGAGTTCTTCTCCTCAATTCAATCCTTTCATCTTGTGCAACCAACCATGGAGTATCAGGCTGAGGGGGAGTTTAGTTTGTAAGCATGCTTGTAATCTTTTGATTTGTATTGTAAATCTTTCGATTTATAGTGAAGCATGTGTTTATCTTAACTAATTCTCTTTTTGATTGTGTTTACAAAGTTTGTTATTCATTTCCGCTGCACTTTACATTGTTTCATATTCATTCATAGTTCAAATCATACAAACTAACACAATCATGAGAGCCTCCGATCTTAACACACCACCACCATAACACCATCATCCACCACCATCATCCATTGTCCATCATAGAGTGTGTGAGTCGTCTCGGGATCCAAGATTGATCGTAAGAGTTCTTGACAATCAAGGCCATGTTTGCCTAAGTCTCTTACATCACTTGGTGAAGACAAAGTGTCTAGTGTAATACTTTTTATTTTTAATCTTTTCGCACTTTTTACTTGGTTATGTATTAATGACTTTAATAACTAGTTTCTTATGTTGAAGGTGATTCTTCCTTATCGTTTGTCCGTGGTGTCATGGCATTATTTTACTGTCTATATAAAATAAAAGATTTTCACCATTCATATCTCCACGGTCTATGTGGAGGTATGTTGGCTACCTGGTCGGGGGTTAAGGGAACGGTTTGGTAAGAGTCTTGCCGTTGTTCAGCGTTTAGAGATCCTGCAAGGGACCTGGGTCAAATTTAGTAGGACCTCCTTCAATACTTAACGGTATGGGGTCCAAACTCTTTGATCCCCTCATAAGTTAAACTATACACGAGTCGGAGCCAAGTGATTCATCTTGTCTATCTGTTTTTATTTTTATTTTTATTTTCAGCATTTTAGCTAGTTTTTATTTTTCTTAGTTTAAAACCTTTTTTCTAAACTTTTTGATTTGATTAAACGTTAAGGATAAACCGGTACTAAAAGCTCTTGTGTCCTTGGACGACCTCGGTATCTTACCAACACTATACTACGCTCACGATGGGTGCACTTGCCCATATGTGTGTTTAGTGTTAGTAAATATCGTGTTTTATAAATTTAAAACTTGGCTAAAGAAAGTGTAAAAGGGCTTAAAATATACTTAAACTTATATACACACTTCACACGCATCACGTCACTCACCCAAAACTAACATTTGATACACGAAAGGAAAAACAAGTTGTTCATTTTGTGCTTTGAGACCCTCCTGTCTTTGAAGTGTCCGCAACCTCTGTGTCGCCGTCTTTTCCCTTCTCCACCGTCCGGTTACCAACTCGTTGACCCGCCTTTTCTTCCTCCAACCTTTTGAACTCCTCTAACGTCGACGGTGCTCTCTCGTGGCTGATCGTTTCGCGGCAGTTTCCCTTCCAACATCAAATTAAATACATTATTATATCATCAGTTTGTTTTATAGGATGTTAGCATAAAATAATTTCTCATCAACACCGGAATTTTGAGTTATTTTCCTGACATTAAAGTGAGTGACGGATCCAACCCTGTTTTGTGAAGTAGAGAAATTTTTTTTTTTTTTGAATTTTTTTCCTGATATGAGAGTGAGTGACAAAATAGGTTAAGTTATTGTACAAGCGGGTCTTAACTACAAAAGTAAGAAGTGAAGTAGAGAATTTTTTTTTTATTTTTTGAATTTTTTTTCTTCTTATTAAGAAGATATTTTAGTCCCATAATCCAAAAAAAATCGTGATTATACACTAGTAGATTAATTATGTAATTTTTGTAGGGTAATTATAATAAGAATAAATTATACGGTTAGTACATGTGGATTACCTATTTTACCATTTTCATACCTGTTTTTTGTAATTACACCATTGGTACCAACATTTACAAATTGTTTCACCGTAACTACATTGTAGAATTAATTACATGGTTAGTACGTGTGATGTACCAATGATGAAATCATTTTGTAAAATTTGGTACCAATGGTGTAATTTTTAAAAAGCAGGTATGAAAATGACAAAAATCGGTAAATCACATGTACTAATCATGTAATTAATTCGTATAATTACTGTACTGATTATTGAGTAATTATAATTACTCTACAAAAATTTTCTACCGCTATAAAATCACGATTTTTTTTTACATTTTACAATTAAACAACATAATTTTATGGAAAAAAAATTTTCCCTAACTTAAGGGTATTTCACTATTTTGTATGACCTATCTGTATTTGATCTTTACACTACTACGTGTATAAGTGATGGTGATTATAACTAAAGGCGGTGGTGACGGGGTTACCTTGCGGAAAAGTAGCGGCGGAGGAGGCGGCGGCGGCAGGATGAAGTAGGGAGGAGAGGAGGGCGGACGTGCAAAGGAGGTGTAGAGAAGGTAGAGAAGATGGCGACGTCCCATTGCATCCGGATAACAACGGTTGGTTGTTGTGGAATTATGGGACTTATTAGGATGCATGCGATGAGGGTGACGTTGAGTGAAATAGGTGTAGTGACCGGTTGACACCTCATATAACATGTATCCACGTGGAGAAGCCTCTTTGGCTGTACATGTTTTGGAACCATTTAGTCTGTTCCACGTTTTTGTTACAGGAGTTGCTATATTTTTATTTGCATCTTTCAAGGTTTGGTTGGTAATGCGTCATGTATGGCAAATTTCAATATCCAACTCGCTTTTAAAATCTTGTCTCATGTTCAGTTTACTACTTGTTTGATATCGAGTATACTAGAGGTTATATAGGATATATCCATTAGGTTTTAAAAAATACTCCTTAAGATTTTTATGTATGTATATATTTTATTTTTTATCACAATTGTATGTTTTTAAAATTTATACAATATATTAACCTATGATAAATAACATATATATCATCAGGGGGCCGCTAAAATGAAAACCACCACCAGTTAAGAGAACCACGAGAACCACTTTCCAACCATTGATCTTTGAAAAAAGTTATAAAAACAATACTAAATTCTTTTTGTCTTATTATGTTTTTAATATTTTAATGTCAAAAGAGTAGTTTAGTAAATTTGTTTCTTTTGTCTTATTGTATATATTGTTTTTTACTACTTTTTTTCTTATTAAATTAATTGTTTTTTATTAAAATCAGATTTTTTTTTAATTAAAAAACATTTTAAAATCTGATTTTTTTTTACAAAAAACAATTTTTGTCAGTATTTTTTTTACAAAAAACGTTTTTACGAGCCGGTTTTTTACGAGCCGGTTTTATGCCCGGTTTTACGCGCCGTTTTTTTACGCCCGATTTTACGCGCTGTTTTTTACGCCCCGTTTTTACGCCCCGTTTTTTACACCCTGTTTTTTACGTGCTTTTTTTTACGCATCGTTTTTTACGCCCCGTATTTACGCGCCGTTTTTTTACACACATGTTTTTAAACTTTTTTTACCGTTTTAAACTTTTATTTTTACAAAAAAAAGAACTTTTGTACAAAAAACTTTTTTACAATTGTTTTTTTACAAAAACTTTTTAATAAAGAACAAAAATGTATACGAAAATTCTTTTACGATTTTAACTTTTTTTTTACAAAAACTTTTTTTACACACGTTTTTTTAACTTTTTTACGTTTTTTTCTACGAAAACGTTTTTTACGGTTTTAAACTTTTTTTTTACAAAAACTTTTTTACCAAAACTTTTTTACAAAAACATTTTTTTTTTCATAAAAACTTTTTTTACAAAAGACAAAAATTTATACGAAAACTTCTTTACGGTTTTAACCTTTTTTTTACCAAAACCTTTTTTTACACACACGTTTTTAAACTTTTTTACATTTTTTACGAATTTTTTTTTACGGTTTTAACTTTTTTTTTTTACAAAAACTTTTTTACAAATTTTTTTACAAAAACTTTTTTACAAAATAACAAAAAAAGGAGAAAGAAATATGAAGAGAGAGAGAAATTGAAAATACTTTAAAAAGAGACTTTAATGAGGAGAAAGAGATGATTTGATGGTTTTGATTAAATGACTATATTACCCTTTTGATTGTCATTATCTCATTGGTGGAGAGTGGTTCTCGCGGTTTTCGCAACTGTGGATGGTTTTCATTTTAACGGCCCCCTCATCATCATCCCCATAGTTATATTAAAAATATAAATATATTATAATATTATTAGTAAACAATTTTGAGATAAATAATGTCATCTAAATATATATATTTATCTTTTAAGTAATGAAGCTACTAGAATGAAAAACACTACTAAACAATAGCTAAGAGAATATAAAAAAAGTTAAAAGTTTTCATATATATGTTTTAAAGAAATTGTTTGGGTAAAGGGGTATATAGTCTCAGGTCCGTGAATTTTTGTTTTCTCAATCCCATGCCCGTTGGGCATCGTGTATACATGTCCTCGATGCTTTGGGTTTTGGACAGTGTGGTACTAAGTGTCACACCCCAACCGATAGCGGAAACATCGGGGCGCGGCACTGAGCGAAACAGATTGTCCAGGAGAAATCCATAACAACTAAAATTACCGAATATTTAACGTTAAGTCCCATACCAAAACATATCCAGCAAAATAATCATTACAGACATAGTATCTCAAAGACAATTCAAATGTTCCGACAACTCAGATTTTATTAGATTTGTTTCTAGGCTCCATCCTAGCTTGATTCCAGCAAATAACAAGCAAGCATCCTAAACACCTATCACATACGTTAAAATAGAGGTCAATACTAGGCATGGGCGAATACCGATCCCGGTACCATACCGTCCCGATACCGACAAATCCCGATCCTGATTTTTGTGAAAAATGGGTACCGATACCGATACCGAAATACGTCGGTTTGGTACGGTATCGGTACGGTATCGGTATTTTGAGGGTAAAATGCGGTATTATACCGATACCATACCGTACCGATACCGACAAATACCTAAAAGTGGATACCGATACCGGTACCGAAACCCCTTCGGTATGGTATTCTCGGGATCGGGATCGGGATCGGGATGGGATCGGGATGGGATCGGTATTGGATACCACTTGCTCATCCCTAGTCAATACACATAGTGTAAAGGTGAGCATACAAGTTTGATAGTATAGTAGATAGCGAAATCGTTTACGCATAACCAGCATGTAACATGTAGCAAAGTGAAGCTAGTAGGTTATCGACAATGAAATATGCACAGACGTGACTGCGAGTTGTAGAGTGCGCAACACATATCACCACCGTGACACGTGAAGAAATACCCTTAGCAACCCCGGTCCACGACAGGTGCTGAGTCCAAACTATAGTACTATCGTTGCTAAGGTGTCAGGAAACAATCACTGTGTAAACATAACATACAAGCATTCATCGAGTAACACGTATAACATGCAGTAACGGTTAGCGTATAAAAGTGTTTGCGTTGTGTGTCGATTGTGATTTGAATATAGGTAACGTATGTAACACCTAAAAGTGCGTAAAGCAAAAAGGGATCGATTATACTCACAGATAGCGTTTAATAAATAAACACTCTCTTGGATTTAAGGGAGCGCTGAGAGATTAGCCTAAACAGTTAACGATAGCATTAGCGATGAGCTGCGCGTTAAACGGTGATGAATGACTGAGTGACGAATGGTCATCCGATCGGATGATAATCCCAACGGATGGTCATTCGATCGAATGACAATTCGATCGGATGGCCATTCGGTCGGGTTGACATTCGTTTGGGATGGTTGTGTTTGTGTATGATGGCTTTGAAGTTTTCGTTGTAGCATTTTGAAAATAGAGAAGTATCTTTACCTTTCAGGTCGTTCGATCGGATGGCGATCCGTCCGGCAAGGTATTTCTCAGAGAACAAGTTCACAGCAGGATGGTCATTCGATCGGATGGTCTTCCGATCGGATGACAATCCGTTAGAAACTGATGATCTTTGAAAATTATAAAAATGTTTAAGTGTTGGAGACCAAGTGCAATCCGATCGGATTGTCGTTCGATCGGATGGCAATCCGATCGGACGGCAATCTGTTCCACGACCTGATCGTTTTGAAAACTTGAATATTTTGCTAAGTTTGAAAAGTTTGCGGTTTGATCGAGACGGTATGACAACGTGTTAAACAACGGGAACTCCATCAGGCCTAAGTCATCTGATCGAACAGGAATCACCCTAATCCGACCAGTTAACTGTGCTTGACGGTTGTTCATGTTCAACCCAAAATCGGTTGTCTCCTTGATAGGAATCAGATCTCAGACCGACACTTCCCTAGCAAACGAGTAGAAGGCCTGTACGAGTTCTGATTCTATCGGTTTTGAGTGCATCGAGTGTAAAAGAGTTGAAAGAAGGTTATAAACTATCTTTCAATCCTTCTAACCATGAAAATGTTTAGATCTATGCGAAAACATTGTTAAATCATGTTGAAATCCTTTAGATCTGAGTTGTTCTTGGTGGAATGAAGCCAAATCTTGAAGTTCATAAGAACCCCATGATGGCATCATCCTAGAACACCTCAAATCCGTTGATTTCCCATTTAAAAGTGAAGATTCAAAGGTGAAAATGATGAAGAAGTGTGTGTAGATGATAGATGTACAAGATTTGAGTTGAAAACTTACAATAATCGCGAGAAATCGAGAGAAAAGTGGGCAGGAACGTGCTGCTCGAAGAGAGAGCTGTCACATCAATGTTTGTGATGTGACAGGGGGTATTTATAGGTTTCCAAAAGAGGAAAGGTGTGCACAAGTGTCGGATCGGATGGCAAACTGATCGGATGGTCATCCGTACGGATGACCATTCGATCGAATGGTCATTCGATCGAAGGTTTGCCGCAAGTGGGTTTCGACGTTTCGTTTCGCGTGTTGAGCGTTGCGTTGCGTTTAAGCGAGTATCGATGCGATAGTATTAAACAATAGCTACAAATAACCAAACCAACACTCACATAAATAATCTTGCGTTTAGCGTTTGCGATTAGATTGCGATTGCGTTTCAATTATTCACCACAACATAAAATAAACATGCGTAAGTAACACATAAGTAGCACACACACGTAAAACAATACTCAGAACCTATAAATCAAATTGCGAATGCGATTGCGATGCGATTAGCGATAAATTGATTAGCGATTAACATGCGATTAAACCTCGATTCTTATAGATACTCCACATAATACAACTAAAGCAAACAAATAATAGAGTTCGATTACAAGTCAAGGTGTACAATCAATAGTTAAGCAAGCAGTGACAGATCGCAATTAGCAATCTTTTCTTCCTTTGACTTTGACTTGTACTTTGACTTTCAAAACGCGGGGTGTTGCAGCCTCCCCTTCTTTAGGGAATTTCATCCAGAAATTAAGGCGTAGGCGTAACAAAAAGCTGTGCGTACTTCGCCTTCATGTCACTTTCGAGTTCCCAGGTGAACTCTGCGTCGCGTTTGCCTTCCCAGCGAACCTTCACAATGGGAATGCGTGAGCGCCTGAGTTTCTTGGTTTCTCGGTCCATGATCTCGACAGCCTTTTCCATGAAGTGTAATGTTTCGTCCACTTGCAGATCCTCAAGTGGTACTTGTAAATCCTGCTCGGCCAGACACTTTCTAAGGTTCGAAACGTGGAAAGTCGGGTGGACGTTGCTAAGTTCCTCCGGTAGTTCGAGTCTGTAGGCCATGATGTGTGCAAAATGCAACATATAAATTACATCAATTGTGGCATAAAACTAACCCTTTTTTAGTACTAATGTTGGAAAAAGTGTGCTTTTGTCTTCCTTTTGTATTTTCAGGATTAAATGAGCTCAAATTAACAAAAGAAGCAAAAAGACAGCAAAATCTAACATAAATGCAAGAAAAGGAACAAACGTGACATGCCCGACCCCACGACAGCATCTTCCCAAGCAAAACAAGAAGACAGAAGACTGAACACGCCCCGTGCTCAGCCAGCACGGGGCGTGCCCAAGTGTCAGCAGAAAAGACAAAGTGGTAGAAGCTTCTATTGCCCACCACGGGGCCGTGCTCAGCGGGCACGGGGCCGTGGTCAACTATAAGATTTGCAGAATCCAGGCAAAACTTGATAGTACAGATATGCTTCTGCACACGGGGTCGTGCTCAGCGGACACGGGGGCGTGGTCAACTAATAAAGACAAGCTGCAATAAATGAAGAAAGAGAAGGATGTGGACACGGGGCCGTGCCCACTGGACACGCGGCCGTGCCCGAGCTTCTGTTCAGCCTATAAATAGGAGTGCTTGGCTCAAGCTCAAACCATCCCTTGGCACACCACCTCTCTCACACTTCACCCACCACCCACCACCACCATAACACCATCATCCACCACCATTATCCATTGTCCATCATAGAGTGTGTGAGTCGTCTCGGGATCCAAGATTGATCGTAAGAGTTCTTGACAATAAAGGCCATGTTTGCCTAAGTCTCTTATATCACTTGGTGAAGACAAAGTGTCTAGTGTAATACTTTTTATTTTTAATCTTTTCGCACTTTTTAATTGGTTATGTATTAATGACTTTAATAACTAGTTTCTTATGTTGAAGGTGATTCTTCCTTATCGTTTGTCCGTGGTGTCTTGGCATTATTTTACTGTCTATATAAAATAAAAGATTTTCACCATTCATATCTCCACGGTCTATATGGAGGTATGTTGGCTACCTGGTCGGGGGTTAAGGGAACGGTTTGGTAAGAGTCTTGCCGTTGTTCAGCGTTTAGAGATCCTGCAAGGAACCTGGGTCAAATTTAGTAGGACCTCCTTCAATACTTAACAGTATTGGATGGCGGGGGTCCAAACTCTTTGATCCCCTCATAAGTTAAACTACTATTAATACTATAACCCGGCTATTTAGGAATGTATCCCTGCTGACTCAGACTACTTAGCCGAGGGTAACGTCTCCTTCAAAAGAGGGGCCTACCATAATTTGCATTAATAACTTAATTAATTATCTTTCAATAATCCGACCCTTTAGGATTGTATCCTTGCTGACTCAAACTACTGGGTTGAGGGTAACGTCACCTCCAAAAGAGGGGCCTACTACAATAACTAAGATAATCTCTTAAATAGTGCAAAAGTGCGGAAATAATCAAAGGTTACACTATACACAAGTTGGAACCAAGTGATTCATCTTGTCTATCTGTTTTTATTTTCAGCATTTTAGTTAGTTTTTATTTTTCTTAGTTTAAAACATTTTTCTAAATTTTTGATTTGATTAGACGTTGAGGATAAACCGGTACTAAAATCTCTTGTGTCCTTGGACGACCTCGGTATCTTACCAACACTATACTACGCTCACGATGGGTGCACTTGCCCATATGTGTGTTTAGTGTTAGTAAATATCGTGTTTGATAAATTTAAAACTTGGCTAAAAAAAGTGTAAAAGGGCTTAAAATATACTTAAACTTATATATACACTTCACAAGCATCAAGTTTCTGGCTAAAAAAAGTGAAACGTTTCCCAAAGACGCGAGGTAAACCGACCATCGCGGTCAGAGATGATATCACGAGGCGTCCCGTGTCGACAGATGATTTCGTCAGTGTAGATCCGGGCTAATTTTTCTACCTTAAGGTCTTCTCGTATCAGCAGAAAATGAGCGGATTTAGTAAGTCGGTCAACGATAACCCAGATGCTATCGTGACCTGATAGCGTGCGCGGGAGTTTCGTTATGAAGTCCATAGCTATACTATCCCATTTCCACAAAGGGATCTCGGGTTGGACGAGTAAGCCAGAGGGTCTTTGCTGTTCGGCCTTGACTTTGGAACAAGTCAGACACTTCGAAACATAGATAGCGATATCCTTCTTTATTCCAGGCAACCAGTACTTGTAGCGAAGGTCCTGGTACATTTTGTCGGCACCGGGATGAATAGAATACCGGGACTTGTAGGCTTCGTCCAGCAGAATTTTTCGCAAGTGGGCACGCTTGGGGATCCAAATTGGGTCTAGATAATGGAATATACCATTCGACTTATTCACCAACTGTTCGCCATCATTGAGAATCCTTTCCCTCTTCAAGGTACGTTCGGTAAAACAAGCATGTTGAGTGTCGCGGATAAGAGCTTCGAGATTATGCTGAGCTTGGGTATTACGAACGCTATGCAAATAGCTTCGTCGGTTTAAAGCGTCGGCAACGACATTTGCTTTGCCAGGATGATAACGAATCTCACAGTCTTAATCATTAAGAAGTTTCACCCATCGGCGTTGGCGCATATTCAGTTCCTTCTGGCTGAGGATGTGTTGTAGTCTCTTATGGTCTGTGAAGACCGTACACTTGGTACCATAAAGGTAGTGTCGCCAAATCTTCAACGCAAAAACAACTGCACCAAGCTCGAGATCGTGGGTTGTATAGTTCTTCTCGTGGATCTTGAGCTGACGAGATGCGTAAGCGATAACCTTGTCCCGTTGCATAAGAACACAACCAAGACCAAGGTTCGAGGCATCGCAGTAGACAACGAAGTCATCGTTTCCGTCGGGTAAAGCGAGAATAGGAGCATTACAGAGCATATGCTTGAGGGTTCGAAAGGCAGTCTCTTGTTCAGTTCCCCAAACAAAAGGCTTGTCTTTATGCATGAGAGAAGTAAGCGGAACGACGATTTTAGAGAATCCTTCGACAAATCAGCGATAATAGCCCGCTAGTCTGAGAAAAGAACGGACTTCAGACGGGTTCTTGGGTGTAATCCAACTCTTAACAACTTCAATCTTCGCGGGGTCGACGTGAATACCTTGACTATTGACAATGTAATCGAGGAATTGAACCTTCTCTAGCCAAAATTCACACTTGGAGAACTTGGCATAGAGTTGATTCCCCTGGAGTAGTTCGAGAACCAAACGTAGATGTTGCGTGTGTTCGGCTTTCGACTTCGAATAGATCAGGATATCATCGATGAACACGATAACGAAGCGGTCGAGAAAGGGTTTACACACGCGATTCATCAAATCCATAAAGAGCGTGGGTGCGTTGGTTAAACCAAAGGACATAACAACGAATTCACAATGGCCGTATCGAGTTCGAAAAGCGGTTTTGGGTATATTCTCCTCTTGAATACGTAGCTGGTGATAGCCTGAGCGTAAATCAGTCTTCGAGAAACACGTTGCACCTTGTAATTGGTCAAACAAATCATCGATTCGAGGCAAGGGATAGCGATTCTTGATAGTCAGCTTATTCAACTCCCTATAGTCGATGCACATCCGGAACGACCCATCCTTCTTTTTGACAAACAGGACTGGTGCGCCCCAAGGAGAGGTGCTAGGGAGAATAAAGCCTTTGTCAAGCAATTTCTGGAGTTGACTCGAGAGTTCACGCATTTCAGACGGAGCGAGGCGATAGGGATATTTAGCAATAGGATTTGCTCCAGGAATGAGATCAATACGGAAGCCGATATCACGACTCAGAGGTAAACCAGGCAAATCATCAGGGAACACGTTAGGAAAATCACGAACCACAGGCACCTTATCTATTACCTTAACTTCCTTTTTCTCCGCTACTACAATGTGCGCCAAGTAAGCTTGGTATTCCTTGCGGAGATACTTGCTAGCCTGGACACACGACATGAGTTGGAGTTTCTTCGACGCAACTTCACCGTAAACACACAATTGATCACCATTAGCGAGCGAGAAACGAATCATTTTATCAAATCAAACGACTTCAGCTTGATTTTTGCGAAGAAAATCCATGCCTACTATGATGTCAAAACTACCGAGCTGCATCAGAATAAGGTCGATAGGGAAGACGTGATTGTTGAGCTCAAGAGTACAATCAGGTAGAACGGAATTGACAACGACGGTTCTTCCAGTGGCAACTTCAACATCGAACGTCGAGGGGATATGGGGGCGGTTACGATTAAGGAGCTTTTGAATTCAAACGATACAAAACAGTTATCTGCTCCAGTATCAAACAAACACGAAGCATATATACCATTTACGAGGAACGTACCATTAACCACATTGTTGTCTGCTTGAGCCTAGCGGGCGTTGATGTTGAAAGCACGTCCGCGGGCTGCTGGTTGCTGCTGCTACTGAGGCTGTTGCTGTTGATGTTGTTACGGCTGCTGCTGTGGCTCTTGCTTCACCACTCTGTTGGGGCACATGTTTGAAAAGTGGTTGGGATCACCACATGCGAAGCAAGATCTAGCGTGAGCAGCGGGTGGAGGAGCTGCTTATTGGCCCTGTGGAGCAGGAAGGAGAGCTTGTGGTGCGGGAGCTTGACCTTGAGCTGGAGCTGGAGCTTGACGTGGACCAGTACGGCAGTTAGCAGTAAAGTGGCCGTACAGGTTGCAGTGAACACAGAATCTGCAAGCAATCCCCACGGGAAGATGATAGGTACAGGTAGGGCAAAGCGGGTGAGGACCAGTATATGCACGCTTGGCTGGCGGTGCATGGGTCACCGGGGCCGCTACTTGGTGGTTTTGAGGTTGCGGTTGAGCAGTGACGACTTGGAGCGGGTCAGTGGTAACAGCACAATTCTTGCTATTGTTGTTGTTTTTTCTCTTGCGGCGGGATGATTTTGAGGCTTGCGGTGCGGCGGCGGTTTCAGCGGTGGGAGCGGCGGTAGCTTGGTGAAGATTCTTGGAGGCCTTATCAAAGTAATCAGCCCGAAATCGCTTGTCATTAATCTCGGCAACGAGCAGGAAGGTCTCTTCAATAGTTGTCGTCTTCGCAGCTTACACGAAATCAGCCACACAATCCGGTAGAGCACGGATGTATTTCTTGATGGTGATTTCAGGGGTAGTAACTTGGCCCGGACAAATGATACTCAGCTGCTTGAAGCGGGCAGTTAGACCAGCGTTGTCGCCACCCTCTTGCTTGATGTGCCAGAACTCGTCCTCCAGCTTCTGAAGCTCATGGGAAGGGCAGAACTCCTTCATCGTGATATCCTTGGCACGCACTTGGCACTTGGCACGCAGGCCTTAAATTGTTCAAGATTAAAAAGGTTAACCTGGGGAATCACCAACCAACTGCTTCTTCCTCCGCTCCTCCCGCCTAATCCATGTCCTCGTCCTCATCATCATCATCTCCACCATGCCCGGCCATGTACTCCCGGATATTTCCAATATCATCTTGGATATCGGATATGTTTCTCTCGATCGCCCCAACCCGGTGGTACGTGTTGCTTGCCATATTGTAGGTGTTCCTGGTGCACATGAAGTTTTCCTGCAACAAATCATGTAAACTTTGAAAGTTAGGAAACCGCCTCCTGAGGAGGAGGATTGGCCCGGATCACCATGGGGCTGGTATTGGTACTGATGATGTTGTGGAGCGTGGAGGACAAGTGCTTCTTGCGGGTTCCATGCATGCCCTTGCATCCTTTGGAAGCTAATTGTCCCGTCTTCAACCTCATAAATTAGGTTCATTGAGCGGCAGATGTGTATATCTACCCTACCCGACCACGGGCTCCTTCCTAATGACCCAGGTATGTTGGTGAAGTGCTTGAAGAGACGGTACACCCATCCCCCAAAGAAGATAGGGGTCGGTGCAGTAGCAAGGCGGTTATGATGCATGTTTCGGAGCATGAGAAACGGAACATCAAGGTACCTGCGGTTATGGATGCAGTGGAGGACAACCAAATCTCTTAACCCAACAACGCCACCGCTATCGTGTCTTTGACTAAGAGAGTAGCCGAGGAGCCTATGGATGTATCGGTAGAGCGGATCCCTCAACTTCTTACTCTTAGTGCTGCTCGGATTGTAATACCCTTCACCAATCTGAGCCCACGCGGCTTGGCGATCGTTTTCAACTATCTCTCGCATCCCTCCAGTATTTTCCTCGTTACCTGCATCTTCTTCCGCATACAACCCGACAATTGACCCAAATTGTGCCATAGAGATCGAATACCTAGTTCTGCCACATCGGAATGCTACCCCATCGTTGTCGAATGGGTCGCACCTTGAGTTGAACATGAAGGTGCTGTAGAATTCCAAAGTGCATTCGTGGACGGAACGGAGTCGAGTTGTTAAAGCGACTCTTAGTGGTCCTGTGACAAGGTTGTTGAAACGGTCGAGTTGGTTTACTGATGCTAATAAATCCGTGCATGCTTGCCTTGGGTATTCTTCCGGCCTTCTTTGAAGTATTTCGTATCTAGCCCTAGCATCGAGCTCATTTGCGTTAAACCTTGTGAATTTCCTTGCCATCTGAAAGAATACACCAAAAGTTAGCACGAAACATTAGAATTTTCGGATAAAACTGCAAACAGTGGGCTGGACACGACCCCGTGTTCAGCGGACACGGCCCCGTGCCCAGGCGTCTGTTACACAAAAATTCCATTTTTCAACCCGGTTTCGAAAACTTGAAAATTTTTTGTCCAATAGGTGCGGTTTCCCCCGAAAATGAAACCCCAAGTGCCGTTTTTCCCAAAATAACCCGTTTACCCTATCAATTTTATCTTTTTTCGGTTCAAGAACAAGGGTTTGTGGTTTTTGTGAGAAATCGGGCGAATCTATGAACAATACAAGTGGATTTACTTCCCATAACACTAATCTAACTAAATGCAAACAGATTTAGGCAAAAATTTGAGGTTCGATTCGGATGAAGTTCAAGAACCCTAGATTTTTCCCCAAATTTGTGATGTTTTAACTACATGCAAAAGCTAAATCTAACTAATGATAGTGATAGAATCATACCTTGATGTTGTTAGGATGATAGGAGACGTCAAAAAATTTGCGGAAAATCGCCTGGAACCAGAGCGTTTTCGGGGAAACGGGGCGTGTGGAATGAAGTAACTGTTTTGAAAAAGGGGATATATCCCGACAGATGCGCGGACACGGCCTCGTGCCGGGCAAAGTTTTTGAATTTTTTTTTTTTTAGTGCTCGTGTGAGTGCCCTTGTTTCCCATGAACTTTGGTTAGAAAACTTACCACTTAGATGTCGTTCCCATCGTTCGTAACTTACCAGGTATGATGTTGATGCTTTCATTCTTCGATCGTTTGAAGCGAGATCTCCTCCTCTTCATCCTCAATGAATCCTTGATAGAGTTTCAGCCGTTGGCCATTGACTTTGAATGGAGGTCTATTCCGAGATTTAATTTCTACTGCACCGTGTGGGAAAATATGGGTGATGGAAAAAGGTCCTGACCACCTAGACTTTAATTTACCAGGAAACAATCGAAGTCGTGAATTAAACAAAAGAACTAGATCTCCTACTCGAAATTCATTAGGTTTAATATGTTTGTCATGCAAATTTTTCATTCTTTCCTTATAAATTTCGGAGTTTGAGTATGCATAATTCCTAAGTTCGTCTAATTCATTTAATTGACAAAATCGTTTTTTACCAGCAAATTCTAAATCTAAGTTTACATTTTTAATTGCCCAGTAGGCTTTGTGTGCAATTTCTACTGGTAAGTGACAACTTTTTTCCGTAGACGAGCTTATATGGGGTTGTACCTATTGTTGTTTTATAAGCAGTTCGAAAAGCCCATAAAGCATCATCTAATTTATCTGCCCATTCCTTTTTATTTAACCCTACGGTTTTTTCGAGTATTCGTTTTGAACCTCTATTAGTCACTTCGGCTTGTCCGTTTGTTTGAGGGTGATATGCCGTTGAGACCCGGTGATAGACCCCATATCTTGTTAAAAAAAATTCAAGTTGATGGTTGCAAAAATGGGTACCTCTATCACTTATTAATGCTTTAGGTGTGCCAAAACGAGAGAATAATTTTTTCAGAAATCTTACCACGACTCTTCCATCATTCGTTGGAAGTGCCTCGGCCTCGGCCCATTTAGACAAGTAGTCTACTGCCACAAGTATATATTTGTTTCCTTTTGATGGTGGGAAAGGTCCGATAAAGTCGAGTCCCCATACATCAAAAAATTCACAAACAAGAATGCCATTTTGTGGCATTTCGTTTTTGGAAGAAATATTACCTGTTCTTTGGCAAGCATCACATGTCTTGACAAGACTTTGGGCGCCTTTGTAAATGGTCGGCCAATAAAATCCTGAATCAAATACCTTTCGTACGGTACTAGCGGCACCATGATGCCCTCCGTATGGACCTTCATGACAATGGCGGAGAATTCTTCGTGCTTCGCTACCATGGACGCATCGTCGGATGAGTTGGTCGGCACACATTTTGAAAAGATATGGATCTTCCCAAAAATAGTGTTTCACATTGGCAAAGAATTTTTTTCTTTGATGATGTGGCCAACCCTTAGCGACTATACCGCTAGCTAGGTAGTTAGCATAGTCGGCGTACCATGGTTCTTCCTTGTATTCCACCATTTCTAGGGACTCTGTTGGAAATTTTTCATTGATTTGCTCGTCCTTAGTTGCCTCTAAAGCTGGGTCTTCTAAGCGTGAAAGATGATCTGCTGCGGTGTTTTCTGCTCCTCTTTTGTCTTTGATTTCAATATCAAATTCTTGGAGGAGTAGAATCCACCGAATCAAACGTGGTTTTGCGTCCTGCTTTTTGAAGAGATATCGAATGGCTGCATGATCTGTATAGACTATAGTTTTAGAAAGAACAAGATAGGAACGAAATTTATCAAAAGCAAATACCACAGCTAGTAATTCTTTTTCAGTTGTTGTGTAATTTTCTTGTGCATCATTAAGTGTTTTACTAGCATAATAAATTGGGTGAAAAATGCTTTTCTTTTCTTTGTCCCAGGACAGCTCCAACTGCAAAGTCACTAGCATCACACATGATTTCGAAAGGAAATTTCCAATCAGGCGCTATCATGATAGGTGCATTGACTAACATTTCCTTTAGGGTTAGAAATGCTTGATTGCAATCCTTGTCAAAGATGAAAGGGGCATCTTTTTCAAGTAGTTTTGTTAGAGGCCTTGAGATTTTAGAAAAGTCTTTGATAAACCGCCTATAAAATCCGGCATGTCCTAGGAAACTTCTGATAGCTCTTACGGAGGATGGAGGTGGTAGTCTAGAAATGGTATCTATTTTGGCTCGATCCACCTCCATTCCTTCGCTTGAGATTTTGTGACCGAGTACTATTCCCTCCGTTACCATGAAATGGCATTTTTCCCAATTAAGGGCGAGGTTAGTTTCCTCACATCGGGATAGCATTCGTTCAAGGTTATCGAGGCATTGGTCGTATGAATCCCCAAAGATAGAAAAGTCATCCATGAAGACTTCCATTGTCTTTTCTATCATGTCATGGAAAATAGCTACCATGCAACGTTGGAATGTTGCGGGGGAATTACATAGACCAAACGGCATGCGTCGATAAGCAAAAGTTCCATAGGGACATGTGAAAGTTGTATTTTCTTGGTCTTCGGGTGCTATCGGGATTTGAAAGTAACCTGAAAAACCATCCAAGAAACAGTAAAATTTATGACCGGATAATCTTTCTAACATTTGATCAATGAAGGGTAA
This sequence comes from Helianthus tuberosus, assembly GCA_030545235.1. Classification (NCBI taxonomy): domain Eukaryota; kingdom Viridiplantae; phylum Streptophyta; class Magnoliopsida; order Asterales; family Asteraceae; genus Helianthus; species Helianthus tuberosus. Next base: position 22,046 of record JARYGA010004319.1, on the reverse strand, counting down.
AGGAAAGTGATCTTTTCTTGTTGCTTCATTTAATCGTCTATAATCTATACATACTCTCCATCCTGTGACGGTTCTCGTTGGTATTAATTCATTATTTTCATTAGTTATTACCGTCATACCTCCTTTCTTTGGGACTACTTGGACGGGACTTACCCAAGGGCTATCAGAGATAGGATAAATAAGTCCGGCGTCAAGTAACTTGATGACTTCGTTTTTAACCACTTCTTGAACATTTGGATTTACTCGACGTTGTGGTTGGATTACCGATTTGTAGTCATCATTCATTAAAATTTTGTGCGTGCACATGGAAGGACTTATTCCCTTTATGTCTACAAGTTTCCAAGCGATCGCATTTTTATGTTTTTTCAAAAGACTAATTAATTTTTCTTTTTCTAAGCTATCTAATTTAGACGAAATAATTACAGGTAATTTACCATCTTTGTCTAGAAAAGCATATTCCAAACCTTTTGGAAGTTCTTTGAGCTCAAGTGGTGGATCTTTAGGAGACTCCTTATTTGGTTGCTCATTTTTATCAAGAACTTTAAAAGTTTGTTCTATGGCGACCTCTTCTTCAACAAAGTGGTCAATCTTTTCACTTGTATCGGGTGGCTCATCTTCATCTTCAATTAGGGGGTCATTATTGCCGAATGGATATTTCATTGACCGCTCAAGATCGACACTTCTTTTAAATGCCCCTAATTGAAGAGGTAGATTGTTGTACTTCCGGTTTTTCAAAGCTTCGTGAGTTCTTACAAATGGTCATCCCAACACTAGAGGAGCGTCATTGAGGATGACAAAGTCGGTGGGAACTACCATTTGGTTTGTTTGAACCAAGACATCCTCAACTATACCGATTGATTTTATTACTTTCCGATTAGATAGAAAAATGGGTATTTGAAGTGGAGAAAAATCACTAATACTTAATTTTTCGAAAATGTAGTTAGGCATTATGTTAACACAAAGATGCTTATCAATTGTGACATTACTAATAAACGAATTTTGAAAGAAACATGGAACCGGTGTAATGTTAATTTCAAATGGGTCTTCTTTTATTAGCGAGGTTGGATCATTAGTTAACTTAACACTTACCGTTTCGTCAATTTTAGTGTTAGTGTTTAACTCTTTTAAAAACTTAGCATGAGTGGGAACTAAACAATGATTTTCAAAAGAAGGTGACAAGAGATTAATTTCTTCAAAATTAGACTCTTCTTGAATTTCAACGTTGTCGGACTCACCTTTTTCATTGTTTAACTCATGTGTCGGTTTTTCACTTATTTGTTCTTCCATTTTTACACTTTCAGTTATCTCTTCTTTATTTAATTCTTCTCTTGCGCGGGACTCCTCTTCCCTTGCGCGAGATTCTTTTATATAGCGATCGATAACTCTAAGGTGTTCTAATATTCTATCGGTCACTTCGGTTATAGAAAAAGAATCGGGATTTTCAAAGCTTGAATCCGGTTGTTCGATCCTTTGTTCCTCATAATACTCATGTGAAGTAGATGGTTCGCACCATTGTTCTTCATTGTAAGCATATGATGGATAAGGGTCGTAATTTTGTTCTTCATAATACTCATATGAGGTGGGTTTTTCACGCCATGGTTCCTCATAATAAGCATACGAATGTGGTGGCTCATATCTTGGTTCCTCAAAATATGAGTACGGAGGCTCATACCTTGGTTCATCAAAATATGAGTATGAGGGAGGAGGTTCATACCTTTGGTCTTCATAGGATGTGTATGAAGTTGATGGCTCGTACCTGGGTTCCTCATAGTAGGTGTATGAATTGGATGGTTGATATGAGTGACAATATTGAACCGAGTGTGGGTTACTACAATTAGTGCAATAATTACTCCTATAATCATCCTCCTCATAGGTGTAGTTGTAACCTCCTGAGTATTGATCCATAAGAATCACTCAGCAGACCACAACCAAGTCTCGAGATCAGAAAACAAAAATAAAAACGGAAACAGAGGCTGGACACGGCCCCGTGTTCAATGGACACGGCCCCGTGTACAGAATCTGTATCTGGGTGTTTTAATTAAATTTACTGATTTCGTTGAGCACGGGGCGTGTTCAGTGAGCACGGCCCATGTTCAAGCTACTGTTACTGGGTGTTTATGGAAAATATGCAGCACGGCCCCGTGTTCAGCGAGCACGGCCCATGTTCAAGTTACTGTAAATGCAAAACTAAACTAAAATGTAGAAAAATGTGCGCGCGTTTTAAAAAGGTTTTGAAAAACTGATTAGGCCGTTGATTTTAAGCTTTCTTAAAATCCTTGTGTCCCCGGCAACGGCGCCAAAAACTTGATGCGTGTTAGGTGTATATGTAGGTTTAAGTATATTTTAAGCCCTTTTACACTTTTTTAGCCAAGTTTTAAATTTATAAAACACGATATTTACTAACACTAAACACACATATGGGCAAGTGCACCCATCGTGAGCGTAGTATAGTGTTGGTAAGATACCGAGGTCGTCCAAGGACACAAGAGCTTTTAGTACCGGTTTATCCTCAACGTCTAATCAAATCAAAAAGTTGGAAAAAAGGTTTTTAAACTAAGAAAAATAAAAACTAACTAAAATACTGAAAATAAAAATAAAATAAAAACAGATAGACAAGATGAATCACTTGATTCCGAATCGTGTATAGTGTAACCTTTGATTATTTCCGCACTTTTGCACTATTTTAAGAGATTATCTTAGTTATTGTAGTAGGCCCCTCTTTTGAAGGTGACGTTACCCTCAACCCAGTAGTTTGAGTCAGCAAGGATACAATCCTAAAGGGTCGGATTATTGAAAGATAATTAATTATGTTATTAATGCAAATTATGGTAGGCCCCTCTTTTGAAGGTGACGTTACCCTCGGCTAAGTAGTCTGAGTCAGCAGGGATACAGTCCTAAATAGCCGGGTTATAGTATTAATAGTAGTTTAACTTATGAGGGGATCAAAGAGTTTGGACCCCCGCCATCCAATACCGTTAAGTATTGAAGGAGGTCCTACTAAATTTGACCCAGGTCCCTTGCAGGATCTCTAAACGCTGAACAACGGCAAGACTCTTACCAAACCGTTCCCTTAACCCCCGACCAGGTAGCCAACATACCTCTATATAGACCGTGGAGATATGAATGGTGAAAATCTTTTATTTTATATAGACAGTAAAATAATGCCAAGACACCACGGACAAACGATAAGGAAGAATCACCTTCAACATAAGAAACTAGTTATTAAAGTCATTAATACAAAACCAAGTAAAAAGTGCGAAAAGATTAAAAATAAAAAGTATTACACTAGACACTTGTCTTCACCAAGTGATGTAAGAGACTTAGGCAAACATGACCTTGATTGTCAAGAATTCTTACGATCAATCTTGGATCCCGAGACGACTCACACACTCTATGATGGACAATGGATGATGGTGGTGGATGATAGTGTTATGATGGTGGTGGGTGGTGGGTGAAGTGAGAGAGAGGTGGTGTGCCAAGGGATGGTTTGAGCTTGAGCCAAGCACTCCTATTTATAGGCTTAACAGAAGCTCGGGCACGGCCCCATGTCCAGTGGGCACGGCCCCGTGTCCACATCCTCTCTTTCTTCATCTAATGCAGCTTGTCTTTATTAGTTGACCACGCCTCCGTGTCCGCTGAGCACGACCCCGTGTGCAGAAGAATATTTGTACTATGAAGATTTGCCTGGATCCTGCGAATCTTATAGTTGACCACGGCCCCGTGTGTAACATTCCTCAAAATTTTTAATTATATATATATAAAAACTTATGTTATTAAAAGGATGCATCATGGGTAAGTTGACCAATGGAAATATGAGCTATTTTGGGCAAGCGTAGGAACCATTAAATAATTAAATTATAAAAATACAATATATTTGAACCTACTCTGTTTTTACTGAAACTTGGCTCAAAATGTAGATATAGATATTTTCGTTCTAATAACGTATTCACTATTTTATAAAACGTCAGTATACGCGCCAAATAAGTGAAACAGCTGAATTAATTATAATATATATAATTAATAAAATAATGAAATATATATAATGAAAAACAAAATGTTGGAAATTAAACACATAGTGCACGTTAAGTGCACATAAAAGAAATATATTTATAATAATAATAATAATAATAATAATAATAATAATAATAATAAAATAATCTAACATTGAATGGCAATTGTATACGTGGACCTTCAAGATCAGAACAACATGAAAATTTTCGTGCACACTAAGTATCCTTTCATCTATATATATAGACATCAACAATTTCCATTTCTCCTACCATTTCTTCCTCTCTCGCTCTCTTTCTATTTTCAATATTCCCAAATTTTCTTTTTAGAAATTCACCCCTAAATACTCCAAAGCCTTGCCCTGTTTTAAGTGTTTTAACCCTTGATCACTGATACCCTGTCCAAGTGACGTAGGGCCTCGTAACGTATGTCAAGGCTCTGCCTAAATTCGTTGGGGTTCTGTCTCGTGACGTAGGGATAATGTGGAATTGGGTTACTATATTTAATGTGAGTGCACTATATATTTTATTAAATAACCCAGAAGTGATACCCAAAATATAACAACTCTCCTAAAACACCCCTGACACCCTACACTTTCTAAAATACATCCCATACGTGAAAACCAAGCCCGAAATACAATATATAAATTAAAAACAAGAAATAGTAAGTTGAGGCGGGCCGTGTAGACCCACCCCAATCCTTATGCGGGCGGTATAAAGGTTGAGACCTGATTCCTTTGATTTTCTTAAGTTCAAGCGGGCCGCGTAAGCTACCCGTTAAGTTAACGCGGGCCGCGAGGGACTAAAAAGGTAGCGCAGCCCAGTGCGACCACGTGGACCAACACCCAGCAGGCCTACTCGATGACTCAGCCCAGCTACATTTGACCTGGAGTCAACGCGGGCCGCGTAAGCCCAGCCTATGTGTTACGCGGGCCGCGACAAAGCCAGTTTCAGCAACTATATAAAGGAGGCATCGGCTGTCCATTTCAATTCGTTCAGAATTCATTTCTTTCTCTCAAATTCTAAAGTGTAGGCATTATACACGGGTATAATACCCTAATTAGCGAGGTTCTGCTCCGTTGTAAGTATTATAACCCCAGTTTCGTAACAGTTACGCTGCCCGATTGATTTAGGGTTCCGTAACAACTGTCGTGGTTCTGCCCGACGTAGTTGTTGGAATGCCATCTCGGGGAGGGTATCATTAATATTTTCAAAGGGTTATGAAACTAACCAATGTACATTTGTATAAATTATAGATTATATCCAGGAAACCCTTACGCGAAGTCTAAGATAGCAATGTGAGTTTATCCTCTTTTTGTTAATGTTTTTGGAATATTTTACAAAACCTTAATTGTTTTACAATGTGATTAAGCGGTGATTGAGTCTTTGTAGTTCTTCAATTACTGCCGGTATTTGGGGTTTTGTATACAAAATTTATTACTTGCGAGTAATAAGTCGGAATGACAGTACGTTACCATTGGACAACGAGTTAGCCAATGTGTAATATGACCCACAAGTCAAGGATTGACAGTACTGAATGAGTAATTGTGTAGAAATAAACAATGTGATCGCTCTCAATACTGTGTTAATTGATAAAATGTTTCTTGATTAAACTGGGATTCACTCACCAGTATTTCCCGCTGACAAAATATTTTTAAAACATGTTTCAGGTAACACAATGTGAAAGCCAACTGGGAAAAAGCCAGCTCGAGAGCACTGAAGGCTTGGAAAATAAGTGGCTATAAAAGTTACCTAATAAACGATGTTTTAAATTCAATAAAATAGGGTTTGTCCCTATAAGTGTATTGTTATAAGAAACTTGGTTTTGCCCATGTGATTATTAATATCAAATATGGTGGTTTTACTCTGATAAACATTTCCTAACTACGGTCCTGATGAAATTTCCGCTGCCAAATTAATAAATATTGATACCACCACCACTGAGCTCGCGGTCGCCCGTTCCCGGGACAGATAAGGGATCGGGGGTTGTGACACCGTGTCCGCTGAGCACGGCCCCATGGTGGGCAATAGAAGCTTCTACCACTTTGTCTTTTCTGCTGACACTTGGGCACGCCCCCGTGATGGCTGTGCACGGGGAGTGTTCAGTCTTCTGTCTTCTTGTTTTGCTTGGGAAGATGCTGTCGTGGGGTCGGGCATGTCACGTTTGTTCCTTTTCTTGTATTTATGTTAGATTTTGCTGTCTTTTTGCTTCTTTTGTTAATTTGAGCTCATTTAATCCTGAAAATACAAAAGGAAGACAAAAGCACACTTTTTCCAATATTAGTACTAAAAAAGGGTTAGTTTTATGCCACAATTGATGTAATTTATATGTTGCATTTTGCACACATCAGGCAACAATCACTATGTAAACATAACATACAAGTATTCATCGAGTAACACGTATAACATGCAGTAACGGTTAGCGTATAAAAGTGTTTCCGTTGTGTGTCGATTGTGATTTGAATATAGGTAACGCATGTAACACCCAAAAGTGCGTAAAGCAATGGTGATGAATGACTGAGTGACGAATGGTTATCCGATCGGATGACAATCCCAACGGATGGTCATTCGATCGAATGACAATCCGGTCGGATGGCCATTCGGTCGGGTTGACATTCGTTTGGGATGGATGTGTTTGTGTATGATGGCTTTGAAGTTTTCGTTGTAGCATTTTGGAAACAGAGAAGTATCTTTACCTTTCAGGTCGTTCGATCGGATGGCGATCCGTCCGGCGAGGTATTTCGCAGAGAACAAGTTCACAGCAGGATGGTCATTCGATCGGATGGTCTCCCGATCGAATGACAATCCGTTAGAAACTGATGATCTTTGAAAATTATAAAAATGTTTAAGTGTTGGAGACCAAGTGCAATCCGATCGGATTGTCGTTCGATCGGATGGCAATCCGATCGGATTGTCGTTCGATCGGATGGCAATCCGATCGGACGGCAATCCGTTCCACGACCTGATCATTTTGAAAACTTGAATATTTTGCTAAGTTTGAAAAGTTTGCGGTTTGATCGAGACGGCATGACAATGTGTTAAACAATGGGAACTCCATCAGGCCCAAGTCATCCGATCGAACAGGAATCACCCTAATCCGACCAGTTAACTGTGCTTGACGGTTGTTCATGTTCAACCCAAAATCGGTTGTCTCCTTGATAGGAATCAGATCTCAGACCGACACTTCCCTAGCAATAGAGTAGAAGGCCTGTACGAGTTTTGATTCTATCGGTTTTGAGTGCATCGAGTGTAAAAGAGTTGAAAGAAGGTTATGAACTATCTTTCAATCCTTCTAACCATGAAAATGTTTAGATCTATGCAAAAACATTGTTAAATCATGTTGAAATCCTTTAGATCTGAGTTGTTCTTGGTGGAATGAAGCCAAATCTTGAAGTTCATAAGAACCCCATGATGACATCATCCTAGAACACCTCAAATCCACTGATTTCCCAGTTAAAAGTGAAGATTCAAAGGTGAAAATGATGAAGAAGTGTGTGTAGATGATAGATATACAAGATTTGAGTTGAAAACTTACAAGAATCGCGAGAAATCGCGAGAAATCGAGAGAAAAGTGGGCTGGAACATGCTGGTCGAAGAGAGAGTTGTGGGTATTTTTAGGTTTCCAAAAGAGGAAATGTGTGCACAAGTGTCGGATCGGATGGCAAACCGCCATCCGATCGGATGGTCATCCGTACGGATGACCATTCGATCAAATGGTCATTCGATCGAAGGTTTGCCGCGAGTGGGTTTCGACGTTTCGTTTTGCGTGTTGAGCGTTGCGATGCGTTTAAGCGAGTATCGATGCGATAGTATTAAACAATAGCTACAAATAACCTAACCAACACTCACATAAATAATCTTGCGTTTAGCGTTTGCGATTAGATTGCGATTGCGTTTCTATTATTCACCACAACATATAATAAACATGTGCAAGTAACACATAAGTAGCACACACACGTAAAACAATACTCAGAACCTATAAATCAAATTACGGATGCGATTGCGATGCGATTAGCGATAAATTGATTAGCGATTAACATGCGATTAAACCTCGATTGTTATAGATACTCCACATAATACAACTAAAGTAAACAAATAATAGAGTTCGATTACAAGTCAAGGTGTACAATCAATAGTTAAGCAAGGAGTGACAGATCGCAATTAGCAATCTTTTCTTCCTTTGACTTTGACTTTCAAAACACGGGGTGTTACACTAAGCAAATTCGGGAAGAGAGGTGATTACTTCACTTATCATCCTATTCAAAACCATCCTATTCAAAACCAATTCTTCATAGCACATCAACTCATAACATCTAATATTTGTTTGTAACTTTTTATATAAATTGAGAATCGGATGGGTGGAATGAAAAAGATGTACCTCTCCTTTTGAGATGAATTCTAAAAAATGTGACATGACACTAAGAATAAGGATAAAGAGTTTTGAGATGGGTAAGATGAAAAAGATGGATACCTTATAACCTTAGGAGTTTGTTGACTACCATTGTACAACCAACTCTTAGATTGGATAAGTTATAACAATTCATACTTAACAACTATTAATTTGGTTTTGTTCAAAACAAATGAGTTCAAGTTTAAACATGTCATTTTAGATGAAAATATTAAAATTGGTTCACACATATAGAGGGGCGTGCATTTCATAACCCATAATATTATGTTGAAAACCACAGGAACTGCGTAATAGATTTTTACCTATGGTATTGAATGTAGTACATCAGGACTTATGTAACTTCCTATGTTTCTCTCTCCCATTATCTCTAATTGTATTTTATGCACTATGTATAAGTGCATTATACGATTATATTGGTTCTCGATATTTTACTAGTTTTAAACGGAATGCATTCCCACCTATATATATTGTGTCTGGGGACTAGTGGTGATGACGAGGCACGTGACGACCAGCGATGATGGTAACGGTGGGGATGGCGATGTTCTTGTTGGTGCGACCGATAGGTAGGGCACAAAGTGACAACTGGTGGTGCTGGTCTATATTAACCGCTTTATGTGAACTAAGTTTAATAACCTGTTATACAGTTTTTGGGTAGCTTCAAATCAGTCAATTTAACAAAGAAAAACTATACAAATCACAAATGAACTCGTTCTTGGATAATTGTTATTATTGTCAAGCATAATCTACACTATAAAAAATTATAGTAATATGTATATCATTATATGTATATCTGAGGATAAGAATCAAATACAAATAGATATTAACGAATCAAACATGAAAAGTGAAGGAATATTTTTTTTCATCTAATCATGCATGTTTTTAGTTAAAAACAAATAAACAAAAAGTTTGTATAGTTACAAAGTATTTATATAAAGTAATTATATAAATTGTTTTTTATTATTTTTCATTTTCTTTTAGGTTTTTATTACTTGCTTGTAGTTTTATCCCTCAAGTTATAGTGTCGATAAAATAATTAAGATGAAGATAAGAACTCATGTACAAGAGAGAAATTCCATACAAAGTGTAGGGGAAAATTATGGCCCTACACATGTCTTTCTCAATTTAAGGAGGGAAAGGTATGATGGTCTTTTCTCCTTTGAACTAGTTTCCTCCTTGATTTTCAAACGCCTATATTCGTTAATATTTTTTTAAATTACACCGTATTAACGAGCATTTTATTCTCTTTAATTCGAGCAGACTATTAATATAGTTTTCTTAAAAAGGTTTTACAGTATACATGATTACATATTCAACATAAATCATTACGTGATTACACATTCAATATAAATCCATTACGTGTTTACACGTTCAATATGATTTGTTATTATTGATGTTATTACAATACTGATTATTACATGGTTACACAATTATTAATAAGAAGTTAATTCTTTATGCTTTAGTATGTTATTAAATCTCTAATATATGACATTATATGGTTATTGTAGGTTGATGGACTAATATTTGGCATTACAATTATACTTAATACGAGATTAGACCTGAAATATTTAGGTATTACATGAAATATTATGTATTACATGTTTTTTTATTATAGTTATGGTTAGTACATAATTATGTAATCACTTAGTGGGGTTTCACATAAAAACTATAATGAAATCACGTAATGGGTATTGAAAAATCACGTAAGAATACATAGTCAACTATTGTTATGTAATTACGTAATCACTCAGTGTAAAATATTATAATGAAACCATGTAATCATGTAATGGGTAATCATTGATTATGTTCCAGTACGTAATTACGTATTAGAACATAATCACGTAATGTTATAGCTTGTGAAATAAAAAGAAAATTAAAAAAACTATAGTAGTAGCCTACTCAAATTAAAGAGAATAAATTCTTGCTAATACAGTGTATTTTTTTTTAAATATTAGCGTATTAAAAAGTAATAGTCGTTTGAAAATCATGGGGGAAGTGGGTTTACGAGTCAACAATATTGGATTTCCTTATTTTGCCCTTTTCCACACATGTTTCCCTTGTTTTTAGTTAAGTGAATTCTATATTTGAGGGCCACATAATCTCAACCATTGATCTTGCAAATCAACAGCTGACCGATGTCGAAGGGTCAATAAAAAATGCGAGTAAAACTCAGACCCAGTTACCTTATTAGATAGGGTAAGTCATGAGGAGTACTGTGGAAAGCTTTGTTGTTTAATTGCTTCTGTACTAATTAACTAACTTACTGAAAATGAGAATCGGTTGTTTGAGAGTTGTTTGAAAACTAAATTAACTATGAGTTGTAAACAGTTGGAGAAAAGGTGATTCCTCCACGTTTCAGATTCAAAGTGGATTCAAGTGATTAGTTTTTTATTAAGAAAATCACATAGACATGATTAAAATAATTAATTAGTTGATTGTGATACCGAGGACTGCTTACTTTGATTACAAAACAACGAAGGGTTATCACACGATTATCAATTGAAGATTACCAAACCCAATTTCTATCTAATATATCCCAATTACTAGAACACTTGGGGATCGAAAGAACTAAAACTAGGTTTTAGATAAAATCAATCATTTACAATCAAACTCACAAATCACTAAGCAAAAAGCATCGAATGTTTAGATTACCAATTTCAATTACAAAGAAAAACTGAAAATAATCATCCATGTAAGACCCTAAAATGTTTTAACCAAAAGTCGCAGCATATATACGAGCCATAAAATTTCTTTCTTTAAAAATGTTTGAACATACTTGAAAAACCATTTGAAACGACTCCTTTAAAAGAACTACATCATTCATCCTTAATTAAAAACCAAACAATAAATAAATCATAGCCAAATGAGCACGCATACATATTAAAACCAAACAATAAATAAATCGTTTATCAAAGCATTAAATAATAAACCGAATAAATATCCAAAACCCAGAGTTATACGAGTCTAACTAGTTTTCACCATGAGCCTAGGTAGTTCGAAAATATTAGCCGCTCATGGTGATAAAAAATACAGAAACAAAGTTGATAAAAATCGAATACATCGTGTTCAAAAAATCGAAAGAACAAAGTTTAACGTTTAAAATCAAACTGTTTACAAAACAAATCTTCACGCAATCCTCTTAATCGCGATCCAAGATTTTGTATTCAACTTCTTTAATTCGTCGTTCAACAGTAGAGTATTCCAGTAGGTTATCTTTCTATATCCTAGCCGGCCCAAATCTTGCACGATCCAGCGACCCAATCAAAATAAGAAAAATAAGGTAATATCGATGTCATAGTGGGTGGTTATCGTGTATATCTCTTGAAAGCCATCCAACTCTATTTTATTCCACACAAGAATTGCCTGGCGTAGGATTTGTTATCTAAAAGTTACCTCCTCACCTGGTAATTCTAACACAAACACGCTAACACGACATGAACCTACATAAAGTTAACATGTTTCGTGTTTAACCTTAACAGGTTTTATGTCTATTAAACTATGAGCCCACGGGCTTAGTTAGGTTTTTAGGATTACTCGTAATCCCTATATATTGTAACCTACTCATTCAATAATGATCTTTTATAATTCTTACATGGTATCAGAGCCAGCCTAGGCTCTATACCGTTTCCGCCGCGCCACACACAAATAACCAAACCCTAGCCGTCACCACTTGAGAAAACCCTAGACAGGGCGGTGTGCCGTCACTGTCGCCGCCGCCCTGTCCAGCCGCTGTTTGTTTTCCATTTCCGGTTCTTTTTTTCCCAGTTTCATGTTCAAATAAAGCTTCGTTTTCGGTTCTAGATTCACCAGTGTTCTTACAGTCTCTTACCATATAGATGATGCTACGGTTCATCTTGTTGATTTCGCGTCTGCATCAAGCCGCCCCTGTAACACCCTATTTTCTATTTAACGGTTTTATATGCAAATACCAACAATTAGATGTGTAGCTAAGACTACACATACTATAAAAAAAATACGGGTTTATTAAAACTTTTACAAATTATAAGTTATTCTACATAACGTGATCGAATTCGTTGTTTAAAATATACAACGTGGCAAGGTGCGGAAGCATGTAACTATATCGTGTTCGGTTCTTCGTTGAGCTTGATCATCTCTCGGCATCCAAAATGTACCTACATTTCATAAACATAAAATGCTTTAGTCATACTGGGATTAAAACGTGATTAAACGAGTCCGGGAAACAGTTGATTCTAAAAACAAGAATTTGGAAATGACCTCCACCGTAACTTACGGTGGCACCGTAAGTTGCGGTGGCCCCTGTAATGTTATTTTCCTACCGTACAACAGTAGGCAACCACCGTAGCATTTTCATCTCCACCGTAACTTACGGTGGCACCGTAAGTTACGGTGGACTCTGTAACAGCCCAGTTTCCTTTTTGCCGTAATTGACACGAAATCTTTCATATCTTTCAAACCGCTTGTCCGTTTAACCTACCGTTTCTTCCTACGTGATTGTGATTTGATTCTCCATCACATGGAGTTAAAATCCGACATCCGGCTTAATAAATTCTGAGACTTTTATGCCTTCGGCTTATTATCTTTTTACAAGATTTTGACCCGTTTACGCATTTATCACACAAACATATTTGTTTGACCTTTATATCACATACACTACTTCAACTTAAAGTTATTTACCATATTAGGTTCTAACCACAGGTTTATTACACAATTTAAACCCATTTTCACTTGTATGCTTATTTTGACCCGTTAAGGGTATTTAAGCACTTTCGAGCCTAATTTCGCTTTTGATTACTTCTAGCAATCCATCACCACATTTCTTATCATATAATCTCCCACCACAACTGAATTTATGGTGGGTTTAATGTGGTGATCTATAAAAACCAATTTTTACCTCTCGGATCATTATTTTACGGCAAAAACTCAAATAGTGTCATTTGACTAATATAATACCTCTTTCAGCTTCTATACTTATTCTAAGTATTTATCTAATCATAAAACTCGTTTCCAAATAACCTTTAAACGTTGTTTGTTCAAATTAGCTAACAAGGGCGTTTTGGTCCTTTTTAGTCTTTCAATTACGACAAGGTCTTTTGAGAGCATGTTTGACCCATGATTCTTCTTTTGAATTATGATCTTGCTCGAAAAGTCAATATGCTTTTCAAAACGCCACTACCCTCTTTTAAAACATTCGGTTTACCCATTTAAGTAACCCATTGTCTATCTAAGACTTCATTAAATACTCATTGAACCTTACGTTCTCAATGAATCATTACTCTATTACACATACCTGGCTCGGGTCAATGTATTGACCTGATTTAATGCCTTGCTATATTATTCGCTAAATAGTAGCGATGCAAATATCATTTCTACATTTATTCCTGAAATCATATAACTCGACGAGAATCATTAGTCGCTATTATCAAAAGGTGGTATCTTCACCCTTTGACCCGTTTGGTCTAAATGACCGATTATATTGGCGAGGTGACATGTATTTTCATCTCGACTATATGACTCGCTCCGATTTACATCGTGTGGTCGATTTACTTATAATTCATTTCTTAACACTTTTCGGCCTATTAAGGCTTACTTCATAAGTGTCTTTTAAAGCCAATAGTTATGGTCGATGCATGACCAATTTACCGTTTTACCCGTATTGTTTGTTTTGGTTTACCCTATAAGGTAACCATTCTAAAGTTCATTTCCATTTGTCATAAAATGATCAAATTACCGATTTAACTCCTTTTAAACCATCAACATGGTTTCTTGTCATACTCGACTATCTTGTTCCGTACGTTTACACGCCGGAACATCATACCTCAATTATGTATTTATCTTATTCGTAACTAATACGATAAGAGAATATTCTAAAATATAAGACTAGTGTAAGTTATACTTACCTTGCATCCGAATTATGCTTTTTCCTTCATTCTTGATTCGTTTGACCCGCTTTCACTCCAAGCTTCACCTAGCTTGTTTAAGCGCCAACTATTATTCATCATTTCACAAGGTGGCTAGTTTAGTCATAACTTAATACGATCATTCCACCCTACGCATTTTATATTCAAGAATTATCATTCATCGTATTATAGGTCGGTTTGACTGTTTAAAGTCAACGGCCTATTAATCATAAGTGATTACATGATGTAGCTTTACTACTCATTTAACTACTTGGTCAAATACACGGTAGCATCATACTTAGGCTACCGTTTATTCACTTCGTTTACCAAGTTTTATAACCATAATTCATCGAATTAACACTACATTAATCTTTCTTAACACATGATGATATCAAGCTTCATTTTTAACATGAATTTATCATTATTTCCATTCTTTTTACACTAAACCCAATTCATGGTAATTATGATTCATGTACTCAAACACCTAAATGGTTCAAGTAACATACTTTTATTATCTAATATGAGGATTCTAATCACAATTTAGACACTAACATCATCATATCATAAAAACCCATCTCTATCATGTATGAACAAGTACTCAATCATGTAAATTTGTTCAAGTACTTTGTTTCTACTATCAACTATGATGATTTCTAGCACAATTATATCATCATCTTCATTATCTAGCCATAACCCACTTAGCACATACAAGGGAAATCATCAATTCCCTAGTTTTCAACACTAGTTCATCAAATTGTTAACTAGGGTTGTTCCTACACATAGATTTCTTCACAGCTACACTCATGGATTCATCATCCATTCCCAAATTGTGATTTTGAGTGTTCATCATAACTTCAAGACATCACCAAATTACAAAATTTAACATACCTTACGATCCCTTTGACTTGGTGATCATTTATACGCGTTCATGCATTGATTTGGGGCTTGATTCGAGCTCCAATTTGGTGAATTTGTTGATTTTAGGGTTTGAGCTCTCTTGGTCGCTCCAGATGATCGATCCACACACACAAAGTGTGTGTGGTGTGTGTGTGTTTTTTTTTATTAATAGAACTTGTTCCCTTTTTGACGATTTTGGTCCCTCAAGTTTTGTTAACTAGTAAGTAGGCTACAACCTACTTATTTTCAACAATACTTTGTTTTGTTAACTAGGTTAAACTTTGCTAGTTTAACTTAGTGAGTTCGGGGTAGTCATAACCCGTTTTATTTTAAGTCCCGTTAGCTCGGGCCTTCTATATACTTTGTTTTCCTCAAAGTATTTATCCTCTTTTAATTAACATCAAATTTATTTATTTAAATCCTAATATTAACCGGGTTAATTTTTACCACTAACGGTATTTTACCCGTCGTCACTAGTAACGTGGTTTAATTACCAAACCCATTTTTGGGGTGTTACAGCCCCTTGCCGCCGTGCCGCCGCCGCTCATTAGACTATGGTCTCCCGTCGTGCCGCTTGCAGGATTACGATCCGCCGCTACTCGCCGCCGCCGCACTGCCGTATTGGATGCCTCTTGTAGGATTACGAGATCATTCAAAATTGTGGATCGAAGATTATGGATTGAAGATCGCAAGATTATGGAATTTTGACCGAAATCGAAGACAGTTTTTTAGGGTTTATTATTGTTTTTGTTTTCATAATTTTTTTTTTCAGTCTAAGCTTCTAGTTCCTCCGCTACGACTGCGGGGGAGTTTTAGACTATGAGCCCACGAGCTTAGTTAAGTTTCTAGGATTACTCGTAATCCCTATATATTGTAACCTACGCATTCAATAATGATCATACAGTCTTTTATAATTCTTACACAAAGGTCTATAACCTAATATATATAAATTTGACACAAGTTAGTTGTATGAATTATGATATGGTAATAAAAATACAACAGTTATATGAGACTTTTACATGTTATTATACATATGATTTGAAACTGCTGATGGAACAGTGGTTTTATTTTACAATATTATAATAATTCAATTTATAAAATCTTATTTTCTTACATATATAATATGTGATGCTTAGTTGCTTACATTTTATGATACTTAAATATTTGAAAAAAACATGCGTCTATTATTAACTTTTGTTGTTTATGAGATAATTAAAAACGTTAATAACATGATTCAAAACGTATGTATATCTATATTTAAAGATGTTTAGCCAACGGTGTCGTCACAAACCAATCTGACTCCTACTAAACAACATCGGTAGTGGTATGGGTATCATAGGAATAGTTACCGATTTTTGTTTCTATGGTCTTTGATCAATGTACAACGGTTGCTATAAAGACTGTCGGTGTACCAATACCGTAATAAACCGAACTGATACCGACTGAATTTCCGCCGCAACGCACGGGGGAAATTCCGCTATGAATATGAATATCAGGAGCCGATGATCATTGCTCTAAATCATTTAGCTCCAAACTAAAAAACAAAGAACATATTAATAATTGATGCCATTGGTAAAGGCCTTTCAATTTTAGATACCAGTAGTGTGCCCGCGCGATGCGGAGGGGTCGACACTTTGCATTACGGCACTCGTTTCTGGTAGTTTTCTTATTCGTATAATATTTATGATAACATTATTGTGGTGGATATATGTCATAAGTGTTACACATATGTAAAGTTTTGTTTTTTTATAAAAATTAATAATCAAAAGACAAAAAATAAAAGATAAGTTGTTATAATTGTAAAGTATGTTTATTTTATTGGTTAAATTATAAAGTATAATTTTATGCTTTAAAATTTATAACTTTTTTTAGAGTTAATTACTGTTTTCGTCCCTGTGGTTTGTTAAAAATCACTATTTCAGTCCATTAGTTTAAAAATTACGATTTCAGTCCCTGTGGTTTCACTTTCGTAACCATTTTAGTCCACCTCGTAACCATTTCAGTCCCTGTACTTAACATAATAATGGATTGAAATGGTTACGAAAGTGAAACCACAGAGACTGAAATGGTTACGAAAGTGAAACCACAGGGACTGAAATCGCAATTTTTAAACTAATGGACTGAAATAGTGATTTTTGACAAACCACAGGGACGAAAACAGTAATTAACTAAATATTTACATAGTACTCATCCAATAAACTTTAAGTTTAAAATTTTTGTTTTTATAAAAATAAAAAATAGTATTTGACTCGTAAGTACATTTTAGACCTTTAACTTAAATTGTTAAATTTCAAGAACTGATTTTATAGAAAAAAAAAGGGATGTTTAGAGTTTATATCTTTATTAACTTTATATCATACTAAGTTGAGATTTTTAGGTGTTGTTTGTTTTTTTCAAAAAGGTCTGCGCCGCCTCTTATGTCTGCGCCGCGCAGACCACCTGCAGACAATGGCCCCTACAGACTGTTTGTTTTCCGGAAGATGTTTCATTAAAAAAGGTCTGCCCGTCCTCTTCTTGGGGCAGACATGGACCAACCTCTTTTTACCTCTTATCTTCTCCTCTTCCCTGTGAACTTCTGCTCTCAAACAACAAAACCCTAGGAGACTCCTCCCACTTCTTCACCCCATCTCCTCCACCACCTCATCACCCTCCCACCGTCCGTCCGCCACCCACCGTCCGCCACCCACCTCCCTCCTCACCAGCCCCAGCCACCTCGTCGAGCCTACCACCGGAGCCACCCTCCTCCTCCCACATCGTTCGTCTCCGATTCTCCTCTGCCACCGCCTACAGTGGCTCCGGCCACTAGGAATCAACCGGCTTTGTTTCAGAGGAAAGATTCTTTGACTAAAACGATTAGTTTTTTCTTAATCCTGCTCGTTTGTATCCTCGTTGCCGGTGATTCCGACGGTAAACCGCCGTTGTGTTCGGCGTCTTATTTGAAACGGAGGTGTGGTTCGTCGGAGAATGGTGGTTCTAGGAAGTGTAGCGGTGGTGGTTCTTCAAGTCGTTGTCAATGTTCTAAACGAAGGTAGAAAGTCAAACAACTTTTGTTTTGTTAACAGTTTGTTACCTGATGAGAATTCATCTCAAAGTTGAGTTGATTTAACTGTGAATATATGTTCTTTAATGTGAATGGTTTTAATAGTAGATTGTAAGAAGTTGAATTGTTCTTGAGGTGATTTCTTGGCGCCCGGGTGGGTGGGTTACCGGGTTTTCCCCGGAATTGGTGGTGAACTCGGGTTACTCTCGGAGTACTCCGTCTGTCTAGTGGGTGCCCCGAGAGTGCTCGGGATTGAGTTTGTTGGCTGTTCAAAAAAAGAAAAATTATATTTGAGTTTATTTCAGCAGCTTGCAAAAGTTAAAAAAACAAACAGTCTTCTTCTTGCAGACTTCAGAGGTTTGGTCCACCTCTTCTGCTACAGATGTCTGTAGACGTGGTCCGCAGACTGCAGACGTTTTACCTCTGAAAAAACAAACACCACCTTAGTTTCTAACTAATCTTATCTATATGAGTCTACTTTTAACTTATAATACCTAAAAATAAGCAACACAATCTACTATGTATCTAGTCAAATTGGTAAAGAATGGTTTTGAAACTGACTAATATTATCTATAACAATATAGTTGAACTTATAATTCCTAAAAATTTACAACACAATTTAGTATTTATCTAGTAAAGATAGTAAATTTCTGGAGTATTTTAAAAGAATTTTTTTTTATAAAAACAAAATGTTTTGTTTATAAATAAAGTAAACGACGTGTTTTACACATGTAAAGTTTTGTTTTTTAATAAAAAAAATAATAATCAAATGACCAAAAAATAAAGATAAGTTGTTATAGTTGTAAAGTAAGTTTATTTTGTTGGTTAAATGATAAAGTTTATAATTTTATGGCGGCAAATTGGATTTAAATAATCCCAACTTGCTCAATTTGGCCGATAATAATCCCAACTCAATTATTGGCCGATAATAATCCGAACTGGTCCACTTTTGGCCGATAATAGTCCGCCGTTAAAAATAGCTTAACGGAGTTAAGCTTTTTTCCGAATTACAAACCGATGTTTTATGGATTTTGATCAGAACGAGGATATAAGTTGATTGATATAAAATTTACCTCGAAATACTGCCCCAAACGATGAAAACGGTGCTTCAATTCGGGTGTTTAAACTTCCAATTAACAAAAATCAATTCGTTTGAAGCACCGTTTCAAAGTAAGTTTTACATAAATCGAATCATATCATCGTTCTGATCAAAATCCATAAAACATCATTTTGTAATTCGGAAAAAAGCTGAACTCCGTTAAGCTATTTTTAACGGCGGACTATTATCGGCCAAAAGTGGACCAGTTCGGATTATTATCGGCCAATAACTGAGTTGGGATTATTATCGGCCAAATTGAGCAAGTTGGGATTATTTAAATCCAATTTGCCTAATTTTATTCTTCAAAGTTCATAACTTTTTTTAAATATCCACATGGTACTCATCCTATAAACTTTAAGTTTAAATTTTTTGTTTTTATAAAAATAAAAAATAGTAGTTGACTCATAAGTACGTTTTACACCTTTAACTTTAATTGCTAAATTTCATTTTTATATATATAAAAAATTTATATTTTTATAAAATTTTAAAAACATTTTTTATAAAAAATTAGGATGTTAAGAGTTTATATCTTTATTAATTTTATATCATAGTAAGTTCATTTTTTTAGTTTAGCTTTAAAGTTTATTACTTTATTGTTTTTTAATTAATAAATACAAATTATTAGATTAATATCCAAGAATAAATGCAATATTTTATAATTTCAGCTTGATTGTATCTAACTGCAATATTTTTTTATTGCAACTTTAGGATATTAACTTATATAAGTTCAGTTGACTTATAAATTTAGGATATTAACTTTATTTTGAACTTTATTAATATGGTCAATAACTGTATTATATTAACACCAAAAATAAAGTTCAAATATAAAATAAACTTTATTCATATGTCTAGATCAAACATAACAACTGAAAATGAAAAAAAACATAAAAACACTTGATATATTTCATATTAGACTGCATGAAATCTGTTCCGCTTTTGAATTAACACTCGAGGTATTTTTAATCGGGTTTTCTGGTTTGTGCTTGAATCGGCAGTATCTTCTAATTCCTCTTCTTTATCAGTGTCCTCAGAATCGTCTAAATTAGTAACTTTACTCCATTTCCATTCAGAGAGTCTCTTGGATCTCTTCCTTTGAGTCTCAAACTTCCGATCCTTAAAAAGGACAAAAATTGAATACAAAAGTTAAAAAAAGATTAAATAAACCTCAAAATACATCTTCACTAAATTCACGTTGAAGATTAGACTTGTATGGACTAAACATTGCACCATAAGAAATAATATCAACGCTTTTATCACCATCATCCTACAATAAAACACACATATAATAACATAACGAACATGTTAATATGCAAGATATAAACAAAAATAATACTTAAAAACCATCAAAATCAGTACCTTAGAAGCTTGTTCAACAACAGGGTTGTTTAAATTGGCATGTTCATCATGCAACTGAATCTGAAAAATCAAATAAGTTAACATTCACATAAAAGTAAATAAAAGAAACAATTATTTACTGCTGCGATATAACAGAACTGACCTTAGAATTTTCAATCTCGCATGCTTGGTTTTTCGCAACAATTGAATTCAGAACTGGATCCATTTTTTAACTTTGTCTAGCAAATAGATATAGGAGTGTCTTGCTTTCTATTTATAGTAGTAACTATAGAAGTGCATTGGGGTTTAATTTTAGATTTGCCACCCCTTTATTTAGGAAGTTTGTTGTGGTTAGTTTTAAGTTTTTATAAGATATATCTAATCATAGATATTAGACAGTTTTAATAAAATAAAATGTGACACATAATATCTTCATTTTATGTTACGGTACTTTAATTCTTTTTGTTTTTGTTTGCATAGATGGAGCCCATATTTGTAGATTAGGCGCATTAGATCACAATTATTAATTACTTGTACATTAAAACATTATGAACTTGTAACTTTTAATCCGTGTGTCGATATTGAACAAGACAACTACCGAAACGTCAACAAAAATGTGTAGGTCGTCATGCTATTTTTGGATTTTTTTTTAAACAGTATAGTTTATAAGATATGTCAAGAATACGTAAAAAAAAATAAGTTTGTTGTGGAGGGATGATTTGTAACTAATTATCTATAATTTTGCTAAAATCTCGTGGATTTAAGTGTAATAAGTTTAGGGGCTAAAAAATAAATAGTATTTAAAAGAACAAACTACCCTCATTTTAGGGGTCTTTTTATAAATAAAGGGGGGGAAAGTTCTTATTTTTTGGGTATCTTAAAATACTTCTCCCTCATGCATTATAATATAGTATAGATTATTCTATTACATTGTTCATTTATAATTAATTTTTTTATCCGATATAATATACGTTTTTAATCGTTCAACTCTTTCTACAAATTTATTTTTTTCTCCGATAGCTTGCGTTCGCTTGCTTAGAAAAACTAAATGCGTGGTTGTGTTTAATTTAATTTCTCGACATTCTTATATAAATTTTATTGAAAACAGAGTTGTAGTATTTTTTTGTGTAGTAGGCTAGATCAAGTGCCGACGTCATAGCGGTATCGTGACGAACAAAACGTATACCGACCGAACAAGTCGATAGCGGTATCCGTATATACTTAGAAATTTATACACTTTTAACTTATTTAATTTGTATATAATTTGATTTTCCTTCGATAACTCACGTTCAAAAACTTTTTATATAAAGTTGAATACGCAACTTTATTCAATATTTCTTCTCATCGTTCCTTTATTAACTTTGTCGAAAAAAAATTCTTTTCT